>VZTN01029677.1:6201-45710 GCA_013400515.1 Erpornis zantholeuca | reverse complement strand
GGCACTGATGGGCCCATTAACAAAAGATAACACAGAGGGAGGAGGAAGGGAGTGCTGTCCCACCTGGTTTTAACAGAAACCTGAAGATGGTGATAGAATACACCCCCCGGACATATCTTACATTATAACCCAGGACAGTTGCACATTGTTGCATATTGTTACCTTAAATAATTCATATGTTGCATGTATGGTAATGATATACATATTAAAGTTCCATCTAAAGGCCTTGTAGTCTGTCATTAATGCAAGGTGTATTAAATAAAGACAAGAAATTAATTAATGAGAAAGCAAGAAACAGTGGCCTATAATGTTTTGCTGTCAAAGTGGTACAGGAAAGTTCCCCTCATTTTGTTATGTTCGCATACCAATAACAAGTGAGAATTAGTAATTAGCAAGATATATTTTTGATCAGTCCTTCAGAATTCAAGGACTTATGGACTTGAAAAATGTAATGAAAAATATGTATTAGGTAAATGTTTAAGGGCAGAATCTAAAACTAGAATGGAAATAAATGAAAGGCACCACTGGAATGACCAGAAAAAAAAGGACGAGAGGAATGGAACAAACTTCCCTACCACTCTGAGAGCCTCCTCAACTGCAGGGATTATTTCAGCCTAGCTCAGATGATGAATCTGTCTGTAAGTTGCACATCTTGGTAGCCACCCACTGACAATTCTTGAATTTTAAGAATATATTATGACTCTGTCCAACCTCCTTCTGCATTTGTAGGAAGAAGGGAGAGAGGAAAACCTCTTGGAACATTCTGCTGGACAAAAATGCAACCAGGATGACTTGGGAATGAAGCCTGCCAAGCAAATCAGACCTGAGGAGCTCATTTGGTCACCCAAACAAATCTTGCAAGAATGTAACACAGTCTTCTTAAACTACAAAAATGCAGAAGAGCTGAACAGTAAATAATGCATATACACTATCTAGAAAATAAATTCAGCCTGAAATTTATAATACCTAATTACTAGGCCAGATGTGACAATTGATCTCTTCTCGCCATCTGGGGATCTTGCGACAGAGGAATACTTTTGCAGAGATCTGAATACTTATACGTGTGCGTACAAAAATCATCACTCCTAACACATCTGAAAATACCAAGCCCTCCTCTGCAGTTGAATACTGGAAAATGTAATTTTAAACCAGGTTCTAAAAGCATCCTGTGAATATCAAAAATAAAAGTTGCAGAGATACAAGAGTGGCCAACCTCATGTATTTTACTCTTCCCTAAGTACACAGCAGCCAGAAGAACACTGGGAACATCACTGAACAGACCAAATATTTAGATTGAGCTTTTCAGCTCAGGTAATAAACACCACACAGAAAATCTGAATCAGGCTACAGCATGCAAGTGGAGGAGGACAGACAGAGTATAGGAAACACCAACAGAATTACATGGTTACTCAGTTTAGATATAAATATTATCCTTCTGATTCAGATGTGTGATCATCTTTTCATTGCTGGTCCTTTGAAGTGCAAACACATATAAAATCATGAGGAGATATTTTTATCAGTTATCTGAATTATTTTCTACTATCATAATACCTGAATTATAAGGGAAGCTGCTACTAAAAGCCTTTTTATCACATAAAAACAGTATACTGAAGAAGTTATAATTCACATTATGACCCACCAAAATATAAAAGTAGGAATTTTAAATCCAGGAATCATTATTTGACAAGAATCTTTCAAAACAAAAGTTTAATTTCCTTGTGTATGTGTGTGTGTGTATATACATACATATGGTTTTTCTTCAGATAAAGATTTTAAGGACCGGAAAGTAATTCAACTGCCATATGGTGGGGAGTAATTTAAGAAGATACTGTCTTATAAAAAAGTCTTTCCTCAAACCAGCACAAACTGGAGTGGGCAGCATCCATACTGATCATCTGATGTTTAGCACAGTGGTTCTCACCTGGAAGAGGCACCTCATCTTTCCAGGGACTGGCAGAACTCCAGTCCTGCCTTTGCAGGCAGTTGTTGACACACTGATTTGAGCCACTTGGTTCTGGGAGCCGGCACACAGCTGTCCAGGGCAGCTCCCACAAAAGGCTGCTGTTCTGGATCTGCCTGGCTTTGGCTGAAAGGTAAGGGAAGAAGCCAAAAATAGCCTGCTGCTCACTGGTGATAATTTTTGATCAAATGACTTGAGCAAAAATCACTGATCAGTGCTGACAAAACACTAGCAGCTGGGAGAAATTCAGTGCTGATGCCAGTTCACAGCTACCTCCACAGCTTCAATAATTTAACCTACAGCATGGTGTTGAACTGATCTAGCCAGAACAAAAGCCAGTGGAGGCATCACTTTAACTGAAATCTGTCCTTGATTCAGGAAGATACACTCGGTATTGCAAACATAGATTTCATAATGGTTCCACTACACAGCCACTGCTCTTTTCTGAGGGCTTTCTTCTTTTTGGTAGAGAGAGGATGGTAGAGGCAATGCTGGTTTTGTCTGGAAGTAGGAGGGTGTTGAATCCAGTGATTGTCCATCATTCTGTGTCACTGTAAGGCTATAGTCAGGCTACATCTTACTTATTGACTGAAATCTTGCATGTCTGGCTTCAAAACTGTCCAGTTTCAAAAGGACCAACAAAGCGATGTGCCTTCGAAACCTAGTGTGACTTAACAGGGAAAGATATTTTGGGAATTATGATCCGTGATCTGCAGATTTCACAGAAAAGACTATAGATACATTGCTTCTGATACACCATGGCATCATTCATGCACGAAAATCAGCTGTGATTTACGCATCTACCCAGAATATATCTCCAGGGTCTGGATCTTTAGTAAGTCTCAGTTTGTAGCTCTGATCACCAGAGAAGAAGGAGCTGTGACCCTTGTGTTGTGTTACCCTTTTATGTATGCTGACTACATGGGAAGTTGGTGTGCTGGAATCTACTTACTGGATCATGCTCCTTAGGCCAGGTGCTTAGAGTTAGGGGGTGCAATTTCTAAAAGCTCAATTTCTACCAGAAGCCATCTTTCTGGATCTACTCTAATTACAGATCTAAGCCAAACAAGTTTATTCTCTCTTTCAAATAGAAGTTCCTCCGTTTTATTTGTGTCAGTCAACCATGCATATCTGTGCATACCAAACAGAAGCTGAAAAGAAAGCATTGATGCCTTAGGTTTTAACTTTTATATTTTTCAAATCCTGTACTGCTAGTGTAACTCTGAAGTTTCCTGTAGCTTGTTCTCTATGCTGTTCTCTGTGCTAAGATAGACATAACAAAACCTCTAACTTGCTCTTCAAGGACACCCAGAACAAGAACTGTAAACCATCATCTTGGGAAAAGAGGGGCAAGCTGGGGGAAATCACATCATTAGCTGGGTTCTGGTTGGTGAATTTATGTTAATATAGAAGTGTGAAGAACTCGTGACCTGCAGACGTCCATTTTGGGATCCACTGAGGCAGGACCCTCTGGAGCCCAAAGTGTGCACCTGAAGGCCTTTCAAATAAATACCACCTTTTTCCTTTATTCCTGTCTAGTCTCTGTTTTTAGGTAGCCATATAAGGCATCACCGTAAATACTATATTACTGGGCTATCATTATTTGTCTTGTTTCATTGGCCATTTCTATTTTAATAGAGTTCACCTCTTTGTGGGAGGATCGTGTATCTCTCACCAGTATTTTCAGCTGAGGGGAGTCCACACAGATTTTTAGTGGCACCAGAAGCACTGTGAATACAACTTGTTTTTGAGCCCACCCTGGCTCACACCCCATGTGCTGCTGCCGATGATGTATTGAAAAGCAAACATGGGAAGACAGATTTCCTTTCTGCAAGTAGCATTGCAAGGTCTTCACATATTCACTTACTGCAGACTCCTTAGCTGATTGAAGACAAAGATAATATGAGGGAGACATATTACATGGTTTACACACAGAGAGAAGAGACTACCTTATATGTAGCACCAAGAGCTCACAGTTCCCTGCAGCATCTGGAAAGCATCAGACGCATGTCTCCCTAAGAGCAGAAGGCACACAGTTTCCAAAGGTGACTAAACAAACAGTGGCATCATCAGCTACTAAACTGATGTGCTGACAAAGTTTTGAAAACTTACTTATTAGGGATTTTTATAATTTGCTGATGCATATTGAGAAATCTACATACAGAAGAAACATGCATTTCTTGATTTCTGAGTTCTCACACATGGAAACCTGAAGGCATCTTTGCTTTTTCAAGGAATTTCTGTGTGGAAAACTAGTGAGTTTTTTCCTAAGACTGAATACTTGCACAGTCTGACAAACATGTACATGTGAGCACACAGGTAGGCACCAGAGCCACAAGGCACCACGTGCATCTCAGCTAGTTTTAGGGGTGGAGAATGCAGCCATCACATCCCAGTTGTTACCCCAACCTCCTTTACTAGCCAAATGGGCACTTTCAGGCTATGAGTCATTTTGTCTTAGCATAGGGGTAAAAAAAAATAGGTTCTTCAAGGGTGTGATTCATCTGTCCTGTTTCTCTCCATTCCCCACACAGGGAGCCTTGGGTGACTAACTCAGATGTAGATGTCTACATTTTGCCATATGAATCCCACTCACAGTCTGTAATTTCCCAAGCATAGCATACAAGAGCATGAGATTTCAAAACCGAAGAAGGGAGGTAACAGAGACAATTTCCCTATCCTCCCCCTACCTGTGCCAAGTTAATTATGTACGTTGCTCTTATACTGTATGTGGTCGCTAGAAGATCTGAAAATATACCTTGACTTGTAAGACTATCAAAATATTTTCCAAATACTACTTTTTTCTGATACGCAAGTTGAATGTTATTACAGAACAAGAAAAAGCTCACAACAAATATCACAATTTCAGGAAAGGAAGGAGTTAGATGAAATTATAATTCAATTGACTAGATGAAAATTGGCTCAAGGGAAAGAAATCCCTTGCATGAACCATGCATGTTAGAAGGTTTTGGCATCTCAGAGGACAACCTAGATTCAGGCAATCTGAAAAGAGAAAGAGGGTTGATCTGTATTCTCACAAACAACCAGAGCTAATCAAATTTTCCTAAATTGATTAATAGAAACAAAAGAAGAAGCAGGGGTCCTGGTAACTGCTCTGAATATTAACTTGAAAACTGCAGTCTCAAGATGACCCTCAGGACTGCTAAAGCTGACTTCTCAGTGATGCTGGATTTTTAACCTTCCCTGGAGGTGGCAGTAAAGGGGGAAGAAAAAGAGAAGCCACTATTTCCTTCACTTGCACAGACACGGAGATCAGAGGAAGAAATAGCACAAGGTGATATCTGAGGAAAGAAGGAGCGTGAAGCATTTCAGAGGAAGTTGAGAATCATTACTTTTTTTATTTACAGCAAGAAGGAGAAATTCCTAATCCTTCTATGCAGAACATGCTCACTCTAGAAGTTGAGGCAGCATCCACTTAAGCAGCCTCAGCTATGAGAAATTAAATCATTCCCCTCATTTCCCCCTTCTGATTTTGATGTTTTTTTCTGTAATTCCACTTTTCTGAGCAAAAGCACAACTACTTGCTTTTCTGAAATATTTACTGCTCTTTCTCGGTATACAAAGCCAAACCAGATGACAGATATGGAACATACTATTTTCACAGAGGAAGAAAAAACAACTAAAGCAGTGCTGCACACAGGTATCTTTGAAGTACTTAAGAACAAAGTCATATCTCAGGATCCCAAGCAACAGGATGTCTTCCTCAATAATCAGCACGCTTCTGTTTGAGGGAAGTTGTCAGATGAGAGAGCCCTATTAGTGAGTATTTTCAGTGTTCCCCTGAGAAGAGGCAGACAATGAAATTACAGTTCATGACTTTGAGAAAACTGCTGTCACGAAAAGTTAATGATATTAGCATACTGTGTGAGATATTAGTACATTACCTACAAATATACTTTACTGTATGTCTGGACCACCGCTGGAGTCCATGTACAAAATCTTGTCTGGAATCTCTATAAGACAATACATCTCTGCTTTTCTTTCAAGACATTGATTTGAGCTGTTTCACTTTTTTTTTTTTCCACTTTTCTCATTAATCTTACAAGAATTTCCAGAGACATTTCCATATTAACATACTTGTCTTTTTTAAAGTGAAGCACAAGAACATTTCCATTTTTAGAGGATTCTTCACAACTAAGAGCAATGTATTCCTTCTATTAAAATACTTCGCAGACTCATTCTCTTCCAGTACGCATCTAATGCATTTAGGTCCCAAACCTGCAATGAGCACAGATGCAGGGGTCTGCCCACACACAGCAGGAAAAGGGCCATAATTCTGACTCATCTGGTAATTTATGCTTCTATACTGGTGTTACAATAATGTTAATATTGCATGAAAATATTTCTATAACACTTATAATATTTGTCAAAAAATAATATTCAGGAATTGTCAAATTGCCACCATGATTCCTACATGATGAGACTATCTCATCTTCCAGTAGGCTGCACTGACAAGGGCATGCAGGAACACAGCAAACTCAAGCACACATGCTTTGGTATTTCCACTGTTTGTAATGACCTGAGCCACAGACAGAGGGGCAAGGAGAGAATATGCCAGCAAATAAAAATACCCAACTCAGTTGCTGTGAAATGCCTCTATATTCGATGGTTTAAAATGCTTTGCCTGCTGCCAGCCAAATAGTTAGCAGCAGACCTTTAAGGTCTAACATCGCTGCGTCTCGTTAAAGTGTACAATCAGCTCATGTTCGTATCTCTCTCTTAGAAATGCAGAAGACAACCACAACTCTCAGAAAGTGGTTAGCAAGTAAAAACAAGTTTACACTGGCTTATGTGTAACAATGACTGTACAGAACAGGTCTGATGTATAAACAGGGTAAGTCACAGGCAGAATAAACATGGGAGTATTACGTTTATATATGTATACTTCATCTCAACTAGGATAAATTTAAAACTTGAGACCAAAATTTAAACTTTTGGATGGTACTCCTAGTATCTCATTTAATTTAGTTAAATTAAGATAGGTCTCCCACTAATTTTTTTTATCCATTACTGATGAAATATAAAAATAGGAAGTTTTGCAATTTTTGCTTGGATGCACACAGCCAAATTGATGCAAGTTTGCCACAGTTTGATTTCCTTTTGTATTCTGCCTTTCCATGCCTGTTTTTCAGGTATCTTTACTCTTTTGTCATTAAAAGTACTAGGAGTTACACAAATGCAGCTCCTAAACTCTCAGTAAGCAGTGACGGAATTGCACAGGTGCATTTGTTTTTCTTCTATGCCAAGAAGACAAAAAAAAGATTCTCAGAAACAAACCCAAAAACTAACAAAAAAAAGAAACAGAAACAGAACAGCAAGAAACAAACAAAAATAACCCCACCAACCAAAAAAAAAAAAAAACAAAAACAAAAACAAAAACAAAAAAAAACCCCAAAAACAACAGAAACAAAATAACCCACATCAAAACCACAGGATGGTTTCAAACTGCTGGTCAAACTATAAGGAAATGAAGTAAATGCACAGGCAGTGGAAACAAGAACAAGTACCCTGTGAAGAATATAGAGGTGAAATACAGTTGTGTGGGGGATGGGGTGGAAGGCCGACGTGAAGCAGGAACTGAAGTAGGCAAGGGATGCAAAGAATAACAGGAAGGCTTTCTACAGGATGCTAACCAGAAAATGAAGGTCAAAGAAGATGTACCACCCGATAAACAGTGCTGGAAAACTCTTAAGAGTGGATGAGGAAAAGGATGAGGTGCTCAACAAATTTTTTGCCTCAGCATTCAACGGGAACATCTCGAGGGGGTGGACTGCAAGATGGGGACTGGGGTAAAAAATGCTTCCCATTCTAAGTAAAGATCAGGCTCATGATCAGCTGAGGAACCTGAACATACCTGAATCTATGGGACACAATTAGATCACCCCAGAGTCCTGAAATAATTGTCTGATGTAGTTGCCAAGACATTCTCTGTGATGTTTGAAAGGTCATGGCAGTCAGATGAAGTTCCAGGTGACTAGAAAAGGAAAACACTGTATCCACTTCTGAAAGAAGGACCCTGGGAACTACTGACCTGTCAGCCTCCCCTCCGTGCCTGAGAAGGTCATGGAACAGATTCTCCCAGAAGCTGTGCTTAGGCACATGGAGGACAGGGAGGTGATTTGGGACAGCCAGCACAGCTTCACCAGGGACAAGTCCTGCCTGACCAACCCAGTCTCCTTCTGTGATGGAGGGACTGCATCAGTGGACAAGGGAAGGGCCACAGAAGCCATTTATCTGGACTTCTGTAAAACCTTTGATGAGGTTCACCACCACATCCTTCTCTCTAAATTGGAGACAGAAGGATTTGATGGGCAAACTGTTAGGTGGATGAGGAATTGGTTGGATGGTCACATCTAGAGGGCTGTGGTCATGGCTCTGAATCCCAATGGACATAGGTGCCATGTGGTGTCCATCAGCACCATTTGCAGGTGACACCAAGCTGAACAGTGTGGTTGACACACCTGAAGGACAGGATGGCATCCAGAGGGACCTGGACAAGCTTGAGAATTGGGCCTGTGGGAATCTCGTGGGTTCAACACAACCAAGTGCAAGATGCTGCACCTGGGTTGGGGCAATCCCTGGTGCCAGCCCAGTCTGGGGAATGGATGAACAGATCTAGGGCAGATCTGCTGAGGAGGACTGGGGGGTGCTGGTGGAGGACAGGCTGGACCTGACCCAACAATGTGTGCTTGCAGCCCAGAAAGCCAATTATATCCCGGGCTGCATCCAAAGCAGCATGGCCAGCAGGCCCAGGGAGGTGATCCTGCCTCTCTCCTCTGCTCTGGTGAGACCCCACCTGCACTGCTGCTTCCAGCTCGGGGGTCCCCAGCACAGGAAGGACCTCTTGGAGCAGGTGCAGAGGAGGGCCACCAAGATGATTACAGAGATGGAGCACCTCCTATGAGGAAAGGCTGGAAGAATTGGGACTATTCGGCCTGGCCTTCCAGTACCTAAAGGAAGCCTACAAGAAAGCTGGAGTGGGACTTTTTACAAGCATTAGTGACAGGACAAAAGAGAATGGTTTCAAACTGAGATTAGGTTTAGATTAGATAGATGTTGGGAAGAAATTCTTTACTGTAAGGTTTGTGAGGCACTGGCACATGTTGCCCAGAGAAGTTTTAGATGCCCCCATCCTTGGAGGTGTTCAAGGCCAGGCTGGATGGGGCTTTGATCAACCTGATCTAGTGGAAGGTGTCCCTGCCCTATAGCAGGGGGGTTTGAAATGATGTGATATTTAAGTTGCCTTGCAACCTAAACCATTTGACCATTCTACAGTTGAAATAAAACTGTTGCTCTGAATGACTGAGATAAGTTTATTAAAAGAATCTTTACATACTCAAATGACAGACCTAAGTATAAAAGACTTAACTGTGTGTGTGAATGCACGCATGTGGCAGAGTGGGAAGATGGGTAATTACGTAATACATATGTTACTGGATAAAACAAGCTCATATTTGGGAAGAAAACAACACAGATGCAATTCCTAAGTTCTTGAAATCTTCTCTTGGAAAGGTCCAATCATTCAACTCTTCTAGATCCTTCCCAAGTTTCATAATTATTGGGGCCATGTCACTCAAGCCCTAACACAGTGAGAAACATCAAGGGCTTTTTTTACTTCCTACTAAATGATTAGAAACCCTCCTCTGATTCATTCCTTCCCACATGAAATTACAAATAAAACCAAAATCAAACAACACAAGACCTTTTCCTACCGCTGTCTGGGTTGTGGCCCTCAGATGTGCAAACATAGGCACTGTCATTATACTTTGAGGGTCCATATTCTCAGGGAACTGTAGTGCAAGAAGGAATGGAGAGAAGGGTACCTACAGATTGATCATTCTTACGCTAGAAGATAATAAGTGGTGGCTGGAGTTTATTAGTTCTTCAGTCAGTCGAAGGCATTACTTGACTTTTTTATTTCCTTGCATTAAACTGAGACTGCTTGAAGGCACATGGAGCAATTTAGCATACACAAAATGAAGGAATTAACAAAATTGAACTAGAAGAAACCATTATCTGATCCCCAGTTGCAATACTTCACACTTCCTTATCATCTCTCTCCAAGATCTCAAAGCTTTCAGAAGGCAAAATCTTCTCAAGATGAGTCCCTGCCTTGCTCAGAGGCTACTGCTTACACAGGTTTGTGTCTACCTCTCACTGAAGGTGTCTGTGAGGGCTTTATGGGTCCAAGGCCATATTCACAACAAAACTCTGCAAATTCTGAAATGAGCAAATCTGCAGGCACAGGTTCACGCATGGCTGGAAGGTGCACCAGGAGGCACATGGGGACCAAATGCACAAGCAGGGCATTCTCATTACCACATCTCCACAGCTCTGCTTATGTAGATCTTATGGCACTTGACAGGGAAAGCACTTGAGAGCACAGTCTCTGCAAATGGCTTTATTTTAAATTTTATTTATTTATTTTGGAAAGGGCAGACACACCCTCCCATTATGCTTCATTCATCCACAAACACACATCTTTGGATTACTGTATCCCTTCTCATTTCCTGCAAAGTTTGTCCTTTCTCTTTCTCAACATACTGTAAGAAGATAGAGTTGAAAATTAAGGAAATGAATAAATAAGAAAGACAAAGCACATGTTTTAGGATTGTTTGGCCACTAGGGAATCAAAACGGCAGTCTCCACTACTGTGTGACCCATTATGGGGCTTCATGAGTGTAAAAGCCATGGTGTCACAAAGAGAAGCATTCCTCCAAGGAGTGTAGACAGGGAACTGTGGGCATAGGACTGAATTTTGCACACTTTTAACTACTGGTATCTCATTTCCAACACTGAGCTCCCTTGGTAAGAGACTATATTCTCAAGGCATGGCACTGAAGAAGACACAGGACGGTGACAGGTGAGGACAAGTCCCTGTATTTCTGACTGTCAATGTCACACCTGTAGAGTTGATTGCAATGTCTAACACAGTCCAGAACTGCACAGGTACAACGGTGATGTGAAGCTTTATTAATTCCCTTCCCTTTTATATGCAAATTCTTTTCTGCGCATCACAGAATCTCATACAATGACCTAATTTCCCACACTGAAATTTCTGAACTGGTTTACAACAAATACACTGGTGGATGCACACACACACACACACACACACACACACACACACATATATATATATACACACACACATACACATTATAGAAAACACATTTAAACATACCAGAGAAAGACTGCAGAAATTGCCATAAGGAGTGCACAAGACCCTCACCTCACACTTTGCATCAGAACCAGGTTTTAGGATTCAAATTTACATTCTTCATGCAAGATCCTTAGCAATCAGGATCCAGAATATTTGGATATACTGTCTCCCACAGTTAATGCAGCTGATATAAAAAATACTGAACTTACTCAGTGTATTTGAAATTACCAAATTGACTTCACAGCTCACTAGTTAAGACATACACTTAGGAACCTGACTGGGTATGATCCACTCTCTAATAAAATGAAAATTTTTGAATGCATAGAATGATTTGGCGGATTTGTTCTTCAGCTTTGGTTGTGGGGTTTTCCTCAGAAGAGAAAATGAGAATTTTCTGATTAAGCCCAAATTAAAAATGCACTATTTTTTGTCACTGTATATCCAAATTTTCTTCTTCTCCACTTTGGGACTACATCCCAAAAAACAGTAATCAGCACACTCACAGCACTACTGACTAGAGGGTGTGTCTTACTCTTTTCAGTCTACATGCACTATGTAATACAGTAGGGCAAACATTCAGAAGGGTTTGGTTTTTCTTTCAGGCACCAACACAAATCTGATTTCACAAGTATGTGGCCCGCTGGGTGAGCACTGGCACTGAGTTCTTGAAAAAACGAAGGCAAGGAAACATCCCTACGTGTTTGCAAAGTACAGCAGACTAGTGCAATTCAGCATGCCGGTGGCTGCATCAAAGCTACAGCTCAGGGTTAGATACCATATACTGTGTATTACCACACCAGTATCAGCAGAGTCATTCAATATATTCAGCATTTCAGCTCTCTTTCAGAAACACCACAACTGCACTGATAGCAGCAAGGAGAATACCTACTGACTTCAGTGGGGAAAGGATATCACCGTGAGTCTCTATAGAGAGTATCACACTTAACACACAACACTTTTCAGATTTGTCATGATATATTAAAAGGCAAACTTCCACCGTTTATTCAGGATTAGATTTTTCAGAGACAGAAAATACGGTTAATAAATGAAATTCAACAGAATATCCTTTTAAAAAGCCTAAACAAATATCACCTCTTATTAATATACTGTCCTTCTTCCCTTCCACAACACATTCCAGGATGTTTTGAGCAATTCCAGTCTCCACCAATTTTCATTAAAGTGGAAGACTTGAGGGTCTCCATATAATGTAAATTAGTAAGTACATCCTAAAGAAAAGTTCAACTCTCCTGCTCTGTCTGCAATCCATTCCTAAATCACAAAAAAATTAGCTGTAGCACACTCATTTAATTTAAAACTCAGAAACATCTTAATTTGAAAGCAACTGACATTTAATTGCATGTATTTTTAGCCATTTGTGAATTCATCTAAGTTAAACTAAAACAATTGACCACTCATTATGTTTGAGTGGACTCCCTTGGAAAGTTTTGGTAAAAAGCTTGGAAACACTTCTCTTAGAATCACAGAATCATTGAATTGTTTTAGATTGAAAAAGGTCTTTAAGATCCTCGAGGCCAGCCATTAACCTGTTCCAAAACCAGCACACTCAGCACTTGCAAAGTCCACCACTAAACCGTGTCCTTCAGTCCCACATCTATCACAAATCTGTTAAGTACCTCTAAGGATGATGATTCCATCATTTCACCTCCCTGGGCAGCTTGTTCCAGTGTTTGAAAACCCAGTCTGTGAAGCAATTATTTCTTATATCCACTCTAAACCTCCCCCAACACATCTTG
Source organism: Erpornis zantholeuca (assembly GCA_013400515.1). NCBI lineage: Eukaryota > Metazoa > Chordata > Aves > Passeriformes > Timaliidae > Erpornis > Erpornis zantholeuca. The sequence continues at coordinate 32,815 of VZTN01029677.1, read as the reverse complement.
AAGCCACTTCCTCTTCTCCTATTGCTTGTTACCCAGAAGAAGAGGCTGACCTCCAGCTGGCTACAGCCTGCTTTCAGGGAGTTATAGAGAGCAATAAGGTCTCCCCTAAGGCTCCTTTTCTCCAGCATAAACACCCCCAGCTCCCTCAGCTGCTCTTCACCAGCTCCATTGCCCTTCTCTGGACACGCTCCAGCACCTCAGTGTCCTTCCTGAATTGAGGGAAGAACTGAACACAGGACTCAAGGTGTGGCCTCACCAGTGCCAAGCACAGAGGGACAATCCAGCTCCTGCTAGCCACACTGTTGCTGATACAGGCCAGGAGCCATTGGCCTTCTTGGCCACCTGGGCACACACTGGCTCACATTCAGCTGCTGTCAACCAGCACCCCCAGGTCCTTTTCTTGGGGTGCTTTTCAGCCACTCTGCCCCAGCCTGTAGCATGGCATGGTATTGAATGGTTGGTTGAATACACAGTGACTAAGAAAACTATTTCTATGCAGTTACAGATGGGGCAATACGTCATTAAACGTAGATCACAGCATATGGGTATTGAAGAGATTGCTGAAATAATTGTTTTCAACATCTTCACTTCTGAAGAAAACAGCTTCCTTCATAGACAAAGAGAACTAGGTCCTGATGAAGCAAATATCAAACAAATGCAGAAAACAGAGAGAAATGCAGAAAACTTCCTTGGCTAAATTATTCCAGTGTCTTGCTTGTACACAGGGAACATAGGGACATCCCTGTTTCTAACTTGTAAGCGAGGCACTCATCAAATGCGCCACCAGAGACAAATTCCCCTTCCAAATTTGCTTCCTCAAATTCTTCACTCATGTAATACCTTTGCAGTGGTTACTCCCTATTTCTTGCAGCTTATTGGAAATAAGCATTCCCTACTGTTATACTGACTTACTATCTTTGGAGAAGCAGCACATCCTACTCTGACAATCGTCACCAAGGTTCTCATTCCACCTTAACATAAGACAGTCATCACTTAAAAGAAAAAGTAAAAAGGAAGGATTTTGTTAGGAAGATAAAAATACACTCTTCAAAATAAATTTGGTTTCCTCTGCAACTTCTAACTAGCTTACTTTCACCTATGGCTATATTTTTCTAGGTGTTTAGTCCTCCCTAGAACTCCAACAGGTATTCTGGCAGCTAGAGCAATAGCATAAGAGGTCACAGTAGCACATCATTAAGTCTCTTCAGTGCAATTAGCCTTTTGATAGCTATAACTCTCTTTATCCTAACTATATTCCTTTGTAGGTTTGTCTGGGAAGTGAATGCAGTCACTTCTGATGCCCCATCTAGGACTGTGCACCTGGAGATTTCAAGGACATCTTTCCTTCCCAGGTCATGTCTAACTGACCACTGCATGTAAGGCCTACATAAATATATGAGAATATTTCTAGAACTGTGTATCAAGGCACTGTTCATCTACTTCCTTTCTCAGCTTTCTTCTATCAGACATTGGATATAGTTCCTATCAGACATGGGAATAATTCCACTAAATTATTAAAAATACATTAGTAATAGGCATACTGCATTCATTTTGTGCAAAATTCAGGAATAAACCCACCCCCAACAGTCCCCCTTCAAAGTTACGTGAGGAGAATTTTAAAAGCTCAAACCATCCTAGAAAATGGGAATACTCAGCTATATCCAACCTCTCTTTTATAACAAGGACTATAAAGTGATTGAGAGAATCTAGAGCCATTGAGCTTTACGTGTCAATACCCCAGCAGTAAAAAGTTCATGAGTCAGTTACCAGTCACAGGCTACTCTAACATATGTTCCCTAGGAAAAAAAAAACAAACCACATTTTGGGTCCTTTTCTGATCACAGCTTGGCCAAACATAATGATAAGATCTAAGTAACTCTCATGTTATTCTGACATGACTTTTCAAAGCTATTTCTAAGTTTGGTTCTTCCATCTTCATTAAAGATTGACCTACAAATTCCTTATTTGTTTCACTATAAACAAAATACTTTTTAGCATGTTTGTAAAGGGGCTATTTTTGGGAATACAAAGACACAGCTGTTCCTTTTACAGTTAAAACAGAAGGATGTGTGCTGTTTAAAATGTGTGTGGTGTTACACACACAGCTGCTTGCCTCAGCCAAACATGTGGTGTGATTGGAGGAAGGATGGGAGTCTCAAGAACAACAGCTTTCTCAGTCTCTAATGGATTGTTCTTTGAGGAGCTGGGACTACACAAACAAAAGCAGGAATTATCAGGACAAGAGTGCTGAAGAGTGTGGAGAAGAGAGGATAGGAAGCTGGATGTGGAGAGAAGTAAATGGGAAAGAACAAGAGTGCAGAAACCACATGTGATGAAAGAGCTTAGATGACAGATGGCAAGCAGGAATGCAGCATGGCTTATATCTGTGCCAGAAACCACTGATAATACAAGGATGCTAGCTATAGAGTCATACATATGCATATTTTATATATGATATATTACATATACACACATACATTCAGAAAAATGCTTTATAAGGCATTTAAACAATACTCGTATAGATGTTTCCCCTCTGTTCCCTCAGCCATGGGTTACCAAGATATATTAATGAAGCAAATCTCCACCTCAAACAAATTGAAACCAGCAATAGTGAGTATCCTTCTTGCTGTGCCTTCTGGGTTTACAGAAAACAAACACTCCTATGTATATTTTCCATGCCAGCCTAAAGGGAAATTTGTTGGCAAATCGCTGAACAAACAGCACTCTAAAATATTGAGCAAATTGTGAAGGACTTTCATAAGACTCCATGTAGCACTTTTTAACATGTTGTATTTTTATGTAAATCTTCATCTTAAAATAGAGCAATGTATGAAAAAAAAAAAATCTGGACAGAGACTACTAGAAGGCCCAAACTGTTCCCATTTCCATAATATTCTTCATTCCCTCACCATCACAGAATCCACTCTTATCGCTGCTTCTTATACTTGTAAAAATGTATGCAAACAGTAATGGAACAAGTGATTGCAAAATCCAATTTTCCTGCTCCTCATACAAATTTCCAATACACCAGAACACCCACCTATGCTATCTTACTCACTGCAGGAAACCCCATGTGCTAGCTGCTACAAAATGTATTTTAAAAGACAAACTTGGACCTCTAAACACACTTACACACATACTGCCATCAACCATTCAAAACACAGAGATCAATGATTATACTCCTGAGATTCTGCTCTATCACCATACTGTGGTTTAAAAAAAAAAAATCAACTTCTGGGATTATTTAATGTTTTAGATATTATATTTCTAATGAAATCTCTGCACTTACTAAGCCAAGCCATCAATGTATACCAAATACTTCATTTTCACCACAGAATAAAATAAGCAGGAAGAGGAAAGTGTGAGCAGCATAAATTGACAATGGAGGCAAAAAAAGGACTAAAGTCAAGGAGAAGTCACCGGGCCTTTAAAACTCCATTGCCAGAGTCACAAACTGGCATCTTTTTCACAGATTAAATATTTTGCCTAATGCTTCTATAACTTTTTCATGCATTTTTCTGTTCCTCTGGACATTAAGTTCTCCGGACATTGCTAAGTAATCCCTTCAAAAAGCTGACACAGTTCCATGGCTCCTTAGAGGAGCTCTGAGGAACTCAAGGTTTTTAACCTTTAAAATAAGACACTTAGTCACAAGTTGCTATTATTGTCAAAATACCATCAGTATAAAAACATATATGTATATATACTTTCTCTTAGCTGAGTGCAACTCAGTGTCTATTTGTTCATCTGCAGCATGCCCTCCCTGCTGAGGATAAATAAAAAAATGAAGAAAATCCCTCGGCAGAACATGCATCTCATATACAAAGATTATCACTGACTATGAGAAAGGAATTTTTACAGGCACCACTTGTTAAACTTCTGAGCCACTTGTTAAACTGCTGGAAGCACATCACTCAATAGGGCCTATAGCTTCTAAAACAGCCACTAATTTTTCAGCTGCTTCCTGTACTTCAGAACGTAGAAGACTGAAACAGCTGAACTTGGAAAGAAAATGCACTTTATTATACACTAGACCAAGGTTTATAGTGTTTAATTAAGGGCCAAATAAGGTCTAGAAAGTAGAGAAACTATTCATTCTAATACAATTAGAGCTCTACATTAGCAAAAGTATGATTTTAATGCAGCTTTACATTAAGAAACAAGGCCCACAAAAAAAGAATGTTAAAAAAATTCAGAAGATCCCTTTGAAGAACTATTTTAGTTTTCCTCTATAAGCAAACAAAAAAAGATCTTCATATTAAATGTCTCATGAAGAAGTGTGGCCTTGGTTTTAAGTTTTAAGTGAAGTAAAACAACAGGGAAAATTAACAGAAGATGTCAACAGGATTTAAAAAATCTCTTGTTAAAGTTGGAGAAGCATTTATTCTTAGCGTTATCTGCCAATTCTATGTGGCTAAAAAAGTATCAAAAATCACCACTTTCCTGTATATTGATTAAAATTGTTTATTTAAAAGTCTGCAAAAAAGGTTTGTAATGACTCCCTTCAACATTTTTTGATTTAAAAATTAAGTCATATTAAAAAAAATATATAAAAAACATATCCTTAGAGAGGAACTGAACAAAGGACTCCTTTATCAGAACTACATGGCCACCTTGACCAGCATGGAAAACTGCTTTTTGGATGACATTTTTCTGAAGGCAAAACCCCAAAAGGCAAATTCATGATCACTCCACTGGTGCAGTAGGGATTTCCATTCAAAAAATCAGCAGATATTTCCACTTCTTACAATAAGGCCTTAAGTGACATTAAAAATATGAACTAGAAGAAAATAAAATATTATGGCATACAGTACCAAGTCTGCACAATTATGGAAGAAATAAAAACTTACCTTTAGAGAAATAAACAGTGCAAATCTGCATTGTTTAAACAATGCAAAGATGGCCAAAGAGCAATACATGGATTAGCAGTGATTGTCCCCTGTACTTGGCACTGGTGAGCCTGCACCTCAAATTCTGTGTCCTGTTTGGCTCCCAACTGAAAGAAGGACACTGAAGTGCTGGAGAAGGAAGGCAATGGAGCTGGTGAAGGGTCTGGAGCACAAGTCCTGTGAGGAGCAGCTGAGGGAGCTGGGGTTGTGTAGCCTGGAGAAAAGCAGGATCACGGGAGACCTTTAAGCTCTCTACAACTGCCTGAAAGGAGGCCGTAGCCAGGTGGGAGTCAGCCTCTTCAGGGTAACCAGCAATAGAAGAAGAAGTGTCCTCAAGATGTGTTGGGGGAGGCTTAGATTGGACATTAGGAATGATTTCTTCACAGAAAAGGTTGTCAAGCACTGGGCCAGACTTCCCAGGAAAGTGGTGGAACCACCACCCCTAGAGGTATTGAACAGATGTGTGATAGATGTGGGACTGAGGGACATGGTTTAGTGGTGGACTTGTCAGTGTTGGGACAAGTTGCACTCAATGATCTCAAAGGGCTTTTCCAATCCCAACGACTCCGTGATTCTATAATCTTGTGGAGGGCATTTTAATGCAAATAGAGTTTTGTTAAACATGCTCCCTGCTCACACAGTGAACAATCCTCCCTGTCATCAAACACCAAAGCATGAAATTTCAACATAAGAAGAAACGCCAGTCACTAGCTGTTTCAAATGTCTATGCAGTCTCAAATAACTCCACAACCTGCAGGGAACCCACCTACCAAATCCACACCATGGGATCTTTGCCTCTGTGGTTACATTGCTGAGCTGCATGGCTGACTTTGGACAGAAAATGGAAGTGGAAAGATTTAAGGATATTCTCAGCTATATATTTGGGTGAGTGACAAAATTGTGTCTATGTGGAAGATGTGTTACCTAAGTGAATTAGGATACTGAGTTAACTACATCAAACATCTGAGTTTAAATGCAACAAACACAAACCTTTCTCATGAGCTTGAAGTGTTGAATTTCCTGTTAAACTACCACTGTAAAAAAGCAATTCCTAGTACCATGTATCATATACAATAGATTTTTCTCTTTCTTTGCCACAATTATTTGTATTCAAACATGATTCTTAAGAAATTATAACCTTGAACAAAGCATAATGCTTTACTATTCAGGAGGTGGCAGGCCAGATAGAACCCCAAACACAGTTTGTATTCTGGTACGGAGGGTGAAGTCAGATCCAGCTGCAGACATCAACGAAGCTGGTTATCTGGATTTTTTATTATTACTGCTCTGCCTTATAGCACTGAGCCCTGAAACCTCCACTGAGACCATGGATTCTTGGGTCCAAAGCATAGAGATTATCCAAACACATAGGAAAGGAGTGACATAGAGACAAGAAACGTTCTGAAGAAAGAAGATGGACAGCTGAAAGGAAGAGAAAAGCATTATCTCAATTTAACAAAAGCAGACCTGAGGTACAGGCGGATTCCAACTTCTCCAGAGTGGCAGCACACAAAGGTTAATTGTATCTCAAGTCTCTGTCCAATAACTTAACATCCAGATTGATTCTTCCTTAAAGTGAAATCAAGAAGTATGAATTTCAGAGTCACACTACCAGAACAATGACACATTTTCTGGATGACAATGCTTGCTAATTGCTCCTGCCTCTTGTTACAGGATTACTAGAAGCCTTACAGCTCCAGTTATACCCAGCATCACGGCAGCACAGCGCACCTCTGCAAAAAAATCAGATACTCTGATTATAATTTCTGGCAAACAAGCAGCTGAATTAGCAAAAGCCCATCACAGTTAGCACTTCTGGCAAATCCCTACTCTCCAAGTTCAACCAAAAATTACTGAAGACTAGGGAATAAATCATTAAATTGTCTTAAAGGGATGCCTCCAGACATGCTGGATCCCAACACAAAGTCTGGTTGCCTCTCAATTGCAGTTAGACAACTCAATATCAAGGGCTGCTACCTTTCAGGTATTTCACATTAATTAAATGAAAGGAAATTGTTTTTCAGAAGATTAGTATCATTAATCACCCTGCTCTTGCGATGAATGACCATTCTGATGGACGTAGGTGCCAAGTGGTGTCCATCAGGGGTCCATGCTGGGACCAGTGTTATTTCATGTCTTCATTAATGACAGAAACAAAGGGATCGAGTGCACCCTCAGCACATTTGCAGTGACACCGAGCTGAACAGTGTGGTTGACACACCTGAAGGACAGGATGGCATCCAGAGGGACCTGGACAAAGTCGAGAATTGGGCCTGTGGGAATCTCGTGTGGTTCAACACGACCAAGTGCAAGGTGCTGCACCTGGGTCGGGGCAATCCCTGGTGCCAGCCCAGTCTGGGGGATGGATGAACAGATCTAGGGCAGATCTGCTGAGAAGGACTGGGGGGTGCTGGTGGAGGACAGGCTGGACCTGACCCAGCAATGTGGTCAATTATATCCTGGGCTGCATCCAAAGCAGCATGGCCAGCAGGGCCAGGGAGGTGATCCTGTCCCTCTCCTCTGCTCTGGTGAGACCCCACCTGCACTGCTGCTCCCAGCTCGGGGGTCCCCAGCTCAGGAAGGACCTCTTGGAGTAGGTGCAGAGGAGGGCCACCAAGTAATTAGAGGGATGGAGCACCTCCTATGAGGAAGGGCTGGGAGAATTGGGACTGTTCAGCCGGGAAAAGAGCAAGCTTTGCGGTGATCTAATTTCAGCCTTCCAGCACCTAAAGGAAGCCTACAAGAAAACTGGAGATGGACTTTTTATAAGAGCATGCAGTGACAGGACAAGGGGCAATGGCTTCAAACTGAAAGAGGGCAGGTTCAGATAGGACATTAGTAGGAAATTCTTTGTTTTGAGGGGGGTGAGGCACGAGAACAGGTTGCCCAGGAAGTTTTGGAAGCCCCATCCCTGGAACTATTCACAGCCAGGTTGAATGGGGCTTTGAGCAGGCTAGTCCAGTGGAAGATGTTCCTGCCCATGACACAGGGATTGGAACTTGACGGTACCTTCCAACCCAAGACATTTTATGTTTCTATGATTTTCTGATTCCAATATATGTGAGCAGTCATAACATCACTACCACATCCTGACTTCTTGAAATTACAAACTCAAAATTAGTAGACACGCGTTGGTACAGGAGCAAGCTATCACTGATAAATCAGGTAGCTGATGTCAAATTTTGTTTCTACCAAGGTGTTTATTCTGTAATTCAGGGAAGAAATACAAAATTGTCACTCCCAGGCTACATATGACAGACTTGAAATACCCATCTCTTTTCTCCTTTCTTTAGTACAACCCCAAGGTGTCCTAGGTTCCTCAACCTCTCCCCTATCTTCTCCTTTTTTTCTTTTGTTTTTTTTTTTTGTTTTTTTGTTTTTTGTTTTTTTGTGGTTTTTTTTTTTAGTCTAATGAATATCCCACATTCAGAAGCAGGGGTTTTTTTTGGGGGGGTGGGCTGCTGCTTCTAGAGGTGCACACTTGTGGTCAGCACCACCTGTGAACAGTAATATTTGCTTGTGTAGCTGTGAAGACATGATTACATCTATGTCAGTTTGAAGGACACTGGGGCAGACATCTGTTTCATATTGAAGTCCACCCCTTCAATCCTTAAAGTCATTCAAAACAAACAAAACTGAAGTTTAGTCCAAGCCTGTGTCCTGCTATCGCCGCCCCCCAAATGTAGCACTGATATACTTCTTTGCCTCTTCCACATCCATCTTCTGGCTGCCAAAATACAAGATAACACTACTGCTTATCTGTTTCTCATCACTTTGGAAAACTCATTACTTCCTCCAACATCTAGAAAAGAAAGAGCTAGACCAGTGCAGGAGAGTCAATGTTTAGCTATGTGTTAATCACAGTATTAACATGTGCCAATCTTTAATTGTGAAAATAAGATTCATACTGCAGCCAAATGGGGGTTTCTATACTGGAGGGGGAAAGGCAATAAAGAGCTGGAAATGCTCCTCTTCTGCTTTCCAGCTGTTTCAGAGTACATGGTGCAGGATCAAGGCAGATATAGGATTTACATGCTATTTCCTTTCTCCACTACCTCTCCATTGTACCACTGGAGGTGGAACAGCCAGATGTTTCAGGCGGTGGGATCAGTGCTAGAACTGGCCAAGTAGGCCCATGATTCCTAAGCAGGAGTAAAATAAGACTGCCTTAAAGCACGCTTGCTCATCCCAAATGCCACTATGCAGCCTATGAGATTATGTCTGTGAGTGGTTTATCTTAAAAACTGGAGCAAAGTTTTCTAATGCTTTCTCCCAAAGTACTCTATATGACAGTCATATGCACAACCACATGCACACCAGGAAGACCTCCACACACTGCCTGGGGACCAAGGAGTTATCCCTACCCACCAGTGTGTCGTACTGGGGGAAAAACTACAGAGAAGTGCCCAGCCAAGAGCAGCTGCTGATTTAGCAAAGCAGGGACCTTTACACAATCTAATTAAGGTCTCTACTGTACAGTGAACTCTTTGGCCCCCATTATTCACCCTTTTCCTCACCTGCTGAGTCTTTAGATGTACTTGCCTCAAATGTCAGCATCCTTTATTCCTTTTGTTTTCTATTTAATCAATTCTTTTTAGCTCTGTTCTTCACCAACCCAAAAAGCAAAGATGCCACCTTTAATTAAAAACAAAAACACACAAACACACACCGTTCCCTCAGGCACTGAGCCTGCACAGATTAATATGTACATGCACATAACCTCCAATATGTCAGGCTTGAGATGACAAGGCTGGACAGACGCAGGGGACATGGCACCCTGCCTATAAACCCTGAGACTAACAAAACATTTAGAGCTGCCTTACAGCTGATCTACTTGTGCTCTTTAAATCTCATCTCACTCCTCTCTACTTATTTTGTTAGGAAGGTAATTTCCCAGTTCAGGGCATCGTACAACTCCTGGGATAGCAGGGGCCCTTTCCTAAACAGGGGAGGCATTCTTATGAGTAAAAAGGATTAAAGAAAATTCCAAGTACTCAAAACCAATTTTGGAGCTTTGAAAAAGCTTTGAAAAAGCTCCAGAATTCTGAGATTGAGTTAACATAGCAAATTGCTTTGAAAAATAATAATGTCAATTACTCCCATTAGGTTTAGGAACTCTAAGAGATGACTGAGCTTGGTTTCCAAGCCAGATCTCTTACATGGACCTGCCTTTTAGTGAGAAGGTATGGGGTAGCCAAAGAGGAGTTAGATAATACTATAAAATGATGATTTCTGGAAACATTTAATTCAAATGAACTGAGGTATGCACTTCCTCCTCCAGTCAAGCTACCCTGTGTTTCCGGATGCTCTCGCTGTACCACCTGAGCCTGCTGAGATCTGTGAAAGCAGCTCTGCCAAGCCCCAAGTGTCTGAACCTAATGACTCAGACCCTTCTCTTCACAGTCATGAGGCTGGCTTATATTCTGAGAATTTCTAAACCTTTGTGTTTTCTACTTGCCTTCTAATTTATTTATTATCACACTGAAAATAAATGTTCACCTCTTCCTGATTTGTGTGCTTAACCATCTCCAGTTCAAGCCCAAAGGGAAACAGACACATAAATAAGCAAGTCCCTGGTCTGCTAAGAGAGGATCCATCACTTTTCACTACCCAATTCTCAGTGTGCAGAAGTGCTATTTTACGCTTGTTCTGTACTAGACGAATAGGCAGCTGCATCACTCACAGCCTACTTCCAGACTCCCATCCCAGCTAATTCCAGCCTTCCCCTAATATCTGTCTCCTGTCATATATTCCTCTTCTGTCTGATCCCCACAGAACTGCCTGTAATACCCTCTGAGTCCAACTTTTTGTGCCTTAAGGGATGTGTACTTTCTTACAGTTTCCCACTTACTTGTGTCCTTCCCCCTTTCCTGCTGTCCCTCACAAGGCCATAGACTCCTCTCTCATCCTCTCTCCTCATTTCTCCTCTCCCATAGAAACTAAGCAACCACAGCTTTTCTAGTGAATAGCCTTGCCAGCACAATGCAAAATGCTGACTATTTGGAGGCTTTTCTCACTTTAAGTGGTTACCTTTTCTCACTGGTGGTTACCTTGTGAGGGCATTTAAAACACCTTAGCTAACATGAAGCTTAAGTTTAACGCAATAAAATAAAATATTATCGAAGGATGTTTTACTGATGGCAGTTTAATGACAATTCACATTCAAAAGGTACTGCTTCTCATGTGGAAAGAAATATGCTCTTACCTCAACAGCCATAATAGTATTCAAGAAATGAAGGATCCCCAAAGGAAAGATAGTGATCTCAAAAATTATGCAGGAGGGATCCAAAGAAAATGGCATGCTGCTACACAGGTCTGAAAACCCAGTCAGAATCATTGACTGAGCTGAAACCTTTGCTATTGCTGTCTGTGTCCAGCAATGAAACCTGCAGGGTCTGGGAACTACTTCCACTTGAGGAAACAGCCAGGATGTGCTCAAGGGAGCTCCGTGTTGGTCAGCTCCAGAAACCATTGCCTGTTTCCAGGCTCCCTCCACTCCCTGCTGCCCACAGCTACAAAACCTGGTTTACAATAGCACCCAGTTTCCCACCCATTTCTCATTCCTAAAATCAAGGGGATGCCTTAGGTTTTAACTTTTATATTTTCCAAATCCCATACTGCTAGTGTAACTTTGAAGGTTCCTGTAGCTTGTTAAGTGCTGTTCTCTTATACTAAGACATAACAAAGCCTCCCTAGCTTGCTCTCCAAGGACACCCAGACTGTGCTAGGCTCAAGAACTGTAAACCATCATCTTGGGATAGTAGGGAAAACCTGGGGAAATTCCATTGGCTGGGTTCTGGTTGGTGAATTTACGCTGATATAAAAGTGTAAAGAACTCGTGACCTGTTGTCCATTTTGGGATCCACTGAGGCAGGACCCTCTGAAGCCCAAATCTGAAGGCCTTTCAAATAAATCCCTCCTTTATTCCTTTATTCCTGTCTAGTCTCTGTTTCTAGGTAGCCATTTAAGGCATCAAAGGAGTAGTACCATTAGATATCTCAAATACCAGCTAACACCTGTGTTTAGACAACAAAATCCCCTCCTGGGAGACACCAGCACAGTTTTAGAGCTGTCACCACTCCTCCAGGGACAGTGCAGACATACCTTCTGCCATGACTGGACACCAGTATCTCTGAACACCAACTGCATTTGTCTTCTCAGCAACTTTTTATGAGCTGAGCATGACATTTGCACTGAACAACACTGCATTTTCCTCACGATTTTGCAAGAAGCTCACCTTAAACAGAAATGTAATTTAGTATGTTCACAGTGGCTCAGAAACTCAGCTTGATCTGGCTAAGATTTTATTTTATGAAGAACATTATACATTATAATGCCTGGAATGAGGAAAAAGAAAAACTAAAATATGCTCAAGAAACTCTGATGTCCTAAATACACCTAGATACTGTAATCAGTAAGATACAGATGTAATATATATCCATGCAACCACCACGACTTAAACATCTGGAAAGTAAGTAAAGTTGAAAGCCTTAATGAAAAATAGAGTATGAGATAAAGACTCATATATTATAACTTCATAAACTGGTTTTGAATTCAACTGGGAAGAACCATACTACTATATGGCATGATTTGAACTGTCTTCTAAAGAAACTCTAGTAGTACTTTTCAGGCTTACAATATGAAACACAATATATTTTGGGAACTAATAAAAATAGGATGCTGATAGCCCTGGCATGCCGCTCTCCAAAGGATATTTTGCTATCAAATAAGAAAAGAAAGGCTCAACTTCACAGTATAAAAAAAACATGCAGACTGCTAGATTCTGACAGACTACGGAACTGCACTGGGGTTGAGGGGCAAGGTTTTGGTAGCTGGGGATCTACAGAGTGACTCCTGTGAGAAGCTGCTTGAAGCATGCTCCCATGTGCAACAGAGCCAATGCCAGCTGCATTCCAAGATCGCCAAGGCCAAGCCTATCAGTGACAGTGTTAGTACTGTGGGGATAATCATAGAATCATCAAATCACTAAGGTTGGTAAAGACCTCCAAGATCATTGAGTCCAGCCTCTCACCAAATGTCACCCTGTCAATTAAACCTTAGCACTAAGTGCCACATCCAGTCCTTTCTTGTACAGTTCCAGGGACAATGACTCAACCACTTCGCCAGGAAGCTCACTCCAATGCTTAATTACCCTTTCCATGAAGAAATTCTTCCTGATGTCCAGCCTGAACCTCCCCTGGTATAGATTGACACCATTTCCTCTTCTCCTGTCACTGGCTTCCTGGGAGAGAGGCTGATCCCAACCTGGCTGCAGACTCCTTTCAGGTAGCTGTAGAGATTGATAAGGTTACCCTTGAGCCTCCTTTTTGCCAGGCTAAACAATCCCAGCTCCTTCAGCTGCTCCTCACAGGACTTGCTCCAGACCATTTGCCAGCTCCATTGTCCTACTCTGGACTCGCTCCAGCACCTCAGTGTCCTTCTCATAGTGAGGGGTTCAGTACTAAACACAGGACTCAAGGTGCAGCCTCACCAGTGCCAGTTACACAGGTACTGTGTAATCACTGCCCTGCTCCTGCTGGCCACACTGTTGCTGACCCAGGCCACTGGCCTTTTCAGCCACCTGGGCACACACTGGCTCACGTTCAGCCACTGTCGCCCAGCAGCTCCAGGTCCTTTTCCCTGGGTTGCTTTCCAGCCACTCTGTTCCCAGCCTGTAACACAGCCTGGGGTTGTTGCGACCCAAGTGCAGGACCCAGTTCCTGGCCTTGTTGAGCCTCACACAGCTGGCTCTGGCCCATTGATCCAGCCTGTCCAGATCCTTCCTGCGCTCCAGCAAATCAGCACTCCCACCCACCTTGGCATTGTCTGTAAACTTACTGAGGATGGACTCAATCTCCTCATTCAGATGAAGACATTACATGGGACTGGCCCCAATACTGAGCCCTGGGGAACACCACTGGTGACCACATCAGCTGGATGTGACTCCCATTCACCACAACTCTCTAGGCCTGGCCATCCAGACAGTTTTAACTCATATAAGAGGTCACCTGTCTAAGCCATGGGCTGCCATTTTCTCCAGAGGATGTCAGTATCAAAGGCTTTACTGAAGTCCAGGTAGACTACATCCACAGTCTTTCCCTCATCCACTAGTCAAGTGACCTGGGCATTAAAGGAGATCAGGCTGCTCAGGCAGGATCTGCCTTTCCTAAACCCAGGCTGGCTGGGACTGATCCCCTGGTTGTCCTACATGCAGTGCATGATGGCACTCAAAATGATCTGTTCCACACTGAAGCAGGGGAAGACTGTGAGGAGTTCTCCCCTGAAAAGAAAGGAATGGCAGAGACAACACGCAATAAATGACTACAGCCCACATTTCCCATCTCTATAGAGAAAATCAGGAGTGAAGTTGAGCCCAGTAAGAAGGGAAGGGTGGGGAAAGGTGTTTTAGGATTTGGTTTTATTTCTCATTATCCTACTCTGATTCTGATTTGCAGTAAGTTAAAATAATTTCCCCAAGTTGAGTCTGATTTTAACTGCTCAGTGATCTCCCACTGCCTCTATCTGGGCCCATGAGCCTTTTATTATATTTTCTCTCCCCTGCACAACTGAGGAGGAGACCAATAGAGTAGCTTTGGTGGCCACCCGGCATCCAGCCACAGTGAACCCAGCAGAGCACACAGCAATAAAAGCTTTCCTGTACTCTCTGCCACCTCAGCTTTAGCCTGCAGAAAAATGTACTTTTTCTTCAGGGAAAACACTTTTAATTTTCTTGTTCATTCAGTTCTTGGCCTCTGACAAAGGAGTCAAAAGGGTGGCAGTTGCCAAAGTCACTTATTGATTTTCTTGGTTTATTTATGAATTCCAGACATGCAAGTGCCTGTCTTCAAATTTTAACACCTGGTATTTCACACCATTAAGTAAATTGCTAGGAAGACTACTTCCTTTTCACCTCTGCAACTTTCACATAACTAGCAAGCTGCCCTTACAGAAAGTTCATCAAACTTTGGCTTTCATGGAAAGCTTTCAAATTTAGGTCTTCTTCACTAAAGCTGTATGTGAAAGCACCAGCCTTTTCTACTTTAAAGAAGGCTTTCTTCTGTGGTCTTAGTCTACCAGTACAAGAGAAGGAAAGCTCTATATTAAGATAAAATACAAGTAATAGGAAGCAAAGGGAAAGTAAGAAGGCACAGTATGAGATCAACAGGAAATTTCAAGGCTAATCCCAGCACAATACGTTGCAGTGATCCAACAGAATGAGACGAAAACCATGAATCAACCTGTCAAGGTCTTGACTTCAGAGAAATATGGCAAACACTTATATGCCGGCAGAAAAAAGCACACAACAATAAATTCTTCAAGGATAGAGCTGAAAGCACTCCCAAACTACAAACCCTGTAAAAAACTAAGAGGGCAAACCCCCTCCATAACAAGAAGCACTCCTGTTGCTCCTATTCTCCTCAAGATTCTTCCCTCATATTGTTCATGTCAACAATTTTACTTTACTTCACAGAAAACAAAGCCTTTTTCCTTTTGATCCCATACAGAGTAAATACTAAGAAAGAAAGGATCAGATAATCTTGGGTGAATGAAAGATAGAGCACTGTCTCACCAGCCATGTAACTAGAACTCCCCAGCTCCTTTTCTATACAGACTGCTTGAACCTGGTGAGACAGGGACAAGCTTAGAATTTGAAACAGGCCCACCAGAAAAAGGGATTTTACAAGTGAACAAACCTGTAAATTCCTGCTGAATCCCTGAACTGAGAAGTTGACTCCCAACAACTTGTGTTAATTTTTTTGTGGTGAATGGATAATTGTTTGAAAAATACCTTTTTAAGGGGTGATGTTTTGCTTTAAGTTAATGTAGAAAGATTTAAAAAAAAATCTTTGCAGGATATATTATGAAGATATTTTGCTTGAAAAAGTGAGAGCTTTTAAATTTAAAAATATTAAAACAATCAATATCAAATCATCTAAAAACACAAAATACAAGAATCATAATATATTAGCGAGGTTCTATATTCTTAGAATAGATTTTTCATTAAAAAATCAATATCTAATTTTGCTTTGGAATACAAGAAAAATGTACTGTGCACTTAATCTCAAAGGAATTTACACACTTTTTACATATACACTAGCAGAATCAATTCATATAATTCTGCAATTTCCATCTTTGAGTAAATACAGTTCCTTTCTGTGAGTATATTGAAAAACAGCTTCTTGGCGAAACCAAAGTAAAACAAAATACACTAGTTAAACTTCAGGAAGTTAGGGGGATGCAGAACATAAAGTAATTTTAAAAAATATAGATAGATTAAATAAATTAAAAAATATAGGTATCTGAACAGTGATAAATAAAGTGGAGTGCTTTTTTCTTTTCAGAAATGTAGGTAGCCATGCCTTGGTTTCACTGTCCTTAGGTTTACTTTCTATGCAAGGCTTGGGGTGCAACTGAACAATTACTAGATGCATTTGAGCAAAATGTGCTTCAGTCTGCAAAACACAAGACTTACATGGACATATCCCATTTAAACAGACTCAACAACACTTCAGTTTTACTCCAGTTAACAGATGTGCTTCCAGTGAGACTTGTTCAAGGCAGGGAGTCACCACAGTTAATCAAACTCAGCAGAGACATGGGACCACAGAAATATGTTTTGCTGGTTCATGGCAGCAACTGCGTCACTTGTCCTTAAGATATGACTGCAGGCAAAATTGTTCCTAATTTTCAGCTCTTGAACAACTTTCATCAACACACTCTGCATGTTTACAGCAATGCTAAGCAACTTAATGTTGCAAATAAAGTCCATAAACCAACCTGTACATATTTCTGTACAGGCTGGTTCCATGTTCTTAGGAACAAGCACATATACACATATAAGGCCTCTTTTAATTCTCATCCATAAAGTGCAAACCCATTACCCTGATACTTTGCAGGTAGCATCCTGGGCCAAAATCAATAGAGTTAACCTAGGATGATCTAGAGCCCTCATAAATTCTGTCCTTTCTTCTGAACTGCCTCGGCTGATGCTCCATGCGCTCCATCAAACAGCTGCCTTCCCGTTCTACATCTATAGCTAAAAACACGTGACCAGCAGAATATTAAACTGTAGAGCTGAAGTTTGTCATGCAAGGTCAAACTTTCTGCAATAAATAACAGTACCAAGGAGACTTATCACTTAAAGTAACTAAAATACTCATAGATTCTTCACATCCTTTTACTGCTCAAGCTTTCACATTTTTTCATCTACATCTGTGCAATATCATTTAATCAGTACAAAATTTAGTCTCCTGATGTCAAATGTCAAAATGATTCTAAAGTTAATACTACAAATAAGAAAAAGTGCAATGACTTTACTTTGAAAATAACTTAGTATAAAAGTCTAATTAAAAACCTAGAGAATAATGAATAGAAATGAAAAAATACTCTGCTTTCCTAGAACATGCAAGTGCTAAAGAAATTGTGCAAAGAAAAAAGATGAGAAAGCTTCACAGTATATTCAAAGACTTTAAAATTAATAGATATTTTACGAAAATGCAGACAAAATCTTCATGAGTAGTTACCATAAAATTTTTAATGTTCACTAGGCTCACAGTCCAAACAAGGTTCCAAAAAAAATGTAGCATCCTTTATAAGACCTGCTTGCATAAGATGTAGACAGAGTTTTGGATACATAAATACTTAGTTTGATCAATTCAGGGTATGCAGTATTGGTATCCTAGAGAAACACTTGAGAAGACACTTCACACTTAGGTTATTCAAGCATGCGAAGACTTCCATTAGCAATTTTCAGAACAAACAGAGTGCTATGCCTCTTGCTAAAAGAGTAGTACCCCTTTTCCCTGCAATATAATAGTACTTACACTAAAATAGTCTGGCTGGGCCGTGCTCCATTCATGAGCAGCATCCTAATAAACTTCATACAACGAAGTTCAAAAAAATAACTCTCAATTAAGGATAGTAAAGTAAATACCTGTATCTTGATACAAGGCATTTAAACAACCATTGTAGAAGTCAACTAGAATTTGGTGTTTATCTAAAGCCAAAAATACACAGAAAATTATTTTGGTCACTCCTCAAAACCTCAAAATTTGAAACAGTTAATTTGCTAAATCCACCACTGTCCTCACTAAAAAGTGTAGCTCTATCTGTTAGGTTCATCCCTTATCAAAAAGCAACTCTCAGGGCATATACTGATCTTCAGTAATTCCAGGAGGCCTTAATATAGGAAACATTAGGAGATGAAATAGATGAAAACATTAGGAGATTTCAAACAATACAGATTACAGATATCTGAAAAATCTCCATACAGAGATAGATACATTCCCACATCTTCCATAGTATGAATGCTTACCAAAGGCAAAGTGTACAAAGTCCTGACACCGAGACACACCCCAATGTGAAGAAACTCAGAAATGAGTACCTAAATAGGTGTTCTACGTCAAGCTAGAACTGTCTGGAAACAGCTATTCATCATGCCATGTCTCTTCACGCCTCTGAAATGGCAAGCGTATGAATGGTTTTGTGTGTGTCATTATTCTGAAAATTGCAACTAGCTCTCCTTCCCTCTGTAACACTGCCAGAAAATATATTTGGAACATGGCTTTCTTGTTTGAAACTCTCTCTGGACATAAGTATCTGACATGCAATCAAATTTTGAGGATGATTACTTCAGTTCTAAGTACAAAGAATTACAGTGCTACCCTATCAATTGTCTTATCTAAGAAACCATTAAATCAAACTCATAGCGGTATTCTTTTCTGCTGCTTCTTGTGAATATCAAAAGTAAGTCTGACTAACATTTACTGTTTAGATTCACAAAATAAGCTACACTATAAACATTGCATAATATTTTACCATATCTGTGAAGTATAAAATAAGGAATAAAACAATCATAATTCCTGACAGATGTAGAGATCTGATAAGGTATCCGCATCCTTACATATCTAATACCTGGATTTATCTGAGGTAAATCATACAGAGGTGTAAATCATTGCAGTATTTGAAAATTTATGCAAATGTTTCCAAAAAGCAGAATGAAACTAGTCTGTTTTTGTAACTGATGATGTAAAAAAAATTTTTTACGTGTTCTATCACTGCTAGGAACTGAAGTCAGATGATAGGCATGCAAGCTTTTTCCCCCAAAATGTAATTGCATGCTAACATCTATTAATTAAAACTGATAGGCCCAGGGGAGTAGACAAATGCAGCAGCCACCAGTGGGTAGAGCAAAGGAGAAGGTAAAACAAGCTAGAAATTATCATTGGCTCTAACTATTGGCAACCCAAAACAGAATTTCAGTTTTGTCATTTTCCACCTTCAATAATGCCTGCATTTCAACAAGCTTGAATACAAGGGCAGCAGTATTTTTAAATAGCCTTTTCTTAAGGCATTAAGCTCAAGCCTTAAAATGCTTAGTAACTGCTTGATGAAGGAAGCATGCTACATCTTTGTTAGCTGCTTTCCTATCCAAGGATTCTTCATATGAGTCTTCAGATATAAAAGGGTATTGACAAGTCTGAGAATTTCAAATCTCTCTTAATGTTGTTCTCCCTCTGCTATTTTCCAGCAAAAATAAACAACAGATTGGTACCCTCCCCCTCTAAAAAGAAGCCTCTTCTGCATAATTCCTTTTAAGATAAGGTTTATAACAATTCTCTACTTTGAGAAGTTCCTGCCCAGAGATCATGTTCTTTCACCCAGTCTTTGTCTTCACCCTTCTGCAGGGCACAGATAATGCCCGTGAATTTGAAGAGTGACAGACTTCTTAGTTAGAAAGTATTAGTGCAATGTCAGACAAAGCCAGCAATGAAGCTTTGGGGGATTCTTGTATCAAATGGAGAATCATGTGGGAAGGCGCATGTGCAGAAATAATGCCCTGTGCATTCCAATAAAACCACTTAAACTGGGGCCAGAAAAGAGCTCTGGACAACAGCTTGCACCTCAGATGTTCCAAAAGTTCAACATACACCAATCTGAAGCCTGTGTCTAAAAGATGGTAGGGATGTTTATTACTGTGTGTCATCCCCTATCACCTCCCATTCTTCTGCAGCTTTTAAGAAATGCTTATCAATCTACTATTGTCTGCTGACAGTC
Organism: Erpornis zantholeuca; assembly: GCA_013400515.1. Classification (NCBI taxonomy): domain Eukaryota; kingdom Metazoa; phylum Chordata; class Aves; order Passeriformes; family Timaliidae; genus Erpornis; species Erpornis zantholeuca. Next base: position 12,869 of record VZTN01029677.1, on the reverse strand, counting down.
TCCTGCTCCTCCTCGGCAGTGAGATGGCTGCCCATTAGATCAGTCAATGACTGTCTCATAATTGCCTTGCTAGGTGACTGTTCAATTGTGAATATGTTTTGACCCCTCAGTCTCCTTAGACCACCCAATCCACCTTCAAGTGAAAAAATCACTATCAATTCTCTGAAATACCCTGAAAGGCATGAAAACACTCCTTGCAATTTGGAGGTCACCACAAGTTGTCTCCTTTATCAAAACACATTTATGGTCATACCTGCCCTCTGAGACTTCAAGATGAAAACCTGAAGCTTCATATGTTGTTAAATTCTTTCTGATGCTTCCATTGGCCAAAAGGCCACAACAGTTTTTGCACTGTTCAATTCTCTCTCTCCCTCTCAAAGCAAAGGCCTTGGGCAGTAAAGAGAAAAGGGTGAGGAGCAGTGCCCAAAGCAATCCTTTTCCTGAGTGATTTGAGAACAAGTTTAGATACTGGTCTCTCTTGTAAGCCTGAAAACATTTAGCATAAGGACATGGCAAGTCTTGCACAAGGAGAATAATCCCAGGGAGCCAACCAGCTGGAAAGAAGCTCTGCAGAGAAGCAACTGAGAATTCCTGGTCAACACCAAGCTGAACAGGAGCCAGCAACATAAGCTTGCAGCAAAGGCCAAAGCTTTGGAAAAGCATCACCAGCAGATTCAGAGTGGTGATCTTTGCTCTCTGCCATGTGTGGATGATAAATCTACTTCTGGGCTCCTTGATATAAGAAAGACATGCTGGAGCCAGTGCAGCAAGGAGCCATAAATACAAACAAGGAGCACATGACATGAGGAAAGGCTCAGAGAGAGGGGACTGTTCAGACCGAGGAAAGAAGACTCAGAAGGATTTTAACATGTGTAATTCCCCAGATTGGAGGACTAAAGAGACAGTGTCAAACTCTTCCCAGAGGTGCCCAGTGACTGGACAAGAAGCAATGAACACAAACCAAAACACAGGAAGTTCCATCTGAATGACAGGGAACACTTTTTACTGCAAGGGAAGCTGAACACTGGAAAAGACTGTCCAGAGAGGTTGTAGAGTTTCCATCCTTGGAGATACTCCAAAGCCACCAAAACTTGGTCCTGGGCTACCTGCTACAAGTGGCCCTGCTCTGAGTAGGGGGTTTTACTAGACAACCTCCAGAAGTAAAATCGTTTCACCATGGATTTGTACACTCAGGTGTCAGGTTTAGAGTTGGCACTCCCAGGATGAGGTGCGAGGCAGTATTTAAACACTCTTTCTGGGTGATTCCAGGAACTTAAAATACCCAGGCATGCAGTAAGCAACCTGCACTCTGCTCCCCGCACCAACATAGGGTCTGAAACAGGGTGACTAAAAACTCCTTTAAGTACAAAGGAAGAAATAAAGGCTCTCAAAGCAGAAGCCTCCATTCCTCCTGCTCCACTGCAGAGAAAGTGAAATTCATGCAGGCATGGAAAGAATAAATAAAAGGGATTCTGAATCAGAGAAGAGCGTCTTCGTATTGCTTATCTATTTTATCCTTTAACTCCTTGGTGCCAAATGCACAACCAGTTCCCAGAACTCTCCTCCATTGGTTCTCAGTAAGATTAAAGATAGGCTTTTGACCCTTTATTCTAAAGATAAGATAAAGACAGACTTCCTCAAGACGACCCCTTGACTCTCACTTTTATTTCTGCAAAGTGGCCCAGTTTCAAGGACGAAGAACGATCCTACCTCTTCCTTCCTTATTGTTTATGGAAGGGCAATTATTATCAGGGAATTTACAGCATACAGGCTAAGAAGGTCTTGGAACCAGACTTCTCCATGTTGCCCGTAAGAACAATACAAAATGAGGATGGCAGCAGCTGCCACTGTGCTTTCAGAAGTATTCAGTGTTTTCTGACAATGTTAGATGTAGGCCAACTGCTAGAAAGGGAGAAGGAAAGACATTGTCTCCAAGAAACTGATTGAGAGCACAAGCCTCCTGGTCAATTGGTTAATCTTCAGTTATGCAGTAGTGAAGGCTGGAAGCTTCCAGGTGCCCCAAGGAAATTCTAGAGAGGTCACTTTGCAATCCTTGAAACAGATATTTTCACCAACTGCAAATGACCAGGATTTGGCAGCCCTGAAACATGAGCAGCTGCAATATCCCTATAGATTCTAGAGATCTGAGTTACATTAAAATCACCCTTGTGTACCATACTAGGTAGTCAAAAAAGGGTGTCAAATTAGCATCAAATTCTCTCTAATTACTAACTGCCATGGAAAATCTTGAGATAACTTTTAAGATGAGGTTTCAAATACCTGCTACCCTCTCTACTGAAGCTACTCAGTTACAAAACTATAAAGCACATCCTGTTTCTGAGTTAACTTTCCTACTACTGCCACTACCTCAGCCAATGATCTCACAGCCTTCTTATGTCCCATCAGAAGCTTAGTAAAAGCTTTTATCCCCACTTAAGTTTGCTCCAGCAAATGAATGCCATGGTAACTAGGAACCACCTCCTAACTACTGGCCAAAATTTGAACAGAACTCAACTGTCTGTGTTCTCGGCTGCCATGGTTTCCACTTAGTGCTTGTCCATCCCAATGAGATAAGGCACACAACTACATATAAGCAAACTTCATCTTATATACACACATATTTAAAATTCTGTGATTTCTCTGCGATTGAAGTTTGCTGTAAATAACTGGTTTTTTTCAGTTGAAGGCACCTTTTACCGCCACAAGCAATATAGTTGTCTCAGGCTAACTAGTGTTCAAATGTACACTTTAGACTTTTAAACTATTTTGCCTTCCAGTTTTCCCCACACACAAACACTTTTGCAAATGATGGTTTGTTTCTCTCTTCAGTCTCATTGAAAACTTACCCTTTCATGCTTCTTCACAATTTTTTAGTCACATCAGTCACCTGTTGGGCAACATCTGGACTTCAGGCTAGACATCAGCCACTCAACATGAAACTCTTCCCTTCCAGCTACAGGAGTATCTACCAAGTAAAACAGGAAAAAATGCCTCCGATGTGAATTAGTCTGCAGAGGAGGCCATTTTAGTACTGTCCTATGCAAACATTTACTCACACAAGAACAGCAAAAGCTTGGGCGTCTAAAGCCAAATACCATCAAAAGAGATGACAGAGACCATAGTCTTCAGAGATATGCACAAAATCTGGCAAAATCAGTGTGAAACAGGGAAACAAGAGTGGATGAGAGCTGAGCTGAGTATACCATGGTAAAGCCCCACCTACCCAGCAGACTGCTCTCCATGCAGCTTTCAAAGGTGTGGCAAACGGAAAGGTGATGCTCTCCCAGCCAGAGGAACAAAATACAAAGCTCTGAAGCTACAAGATGAGATGGAGGACCTGCTTCCTACTTCCAGACCTTGCGACTGCACTCAGAAGGCTTCAGTTTCCACTTAAGGCCTGGCAAGCATCAAAGTGTTTATGCACATTTGATTCTTCAGTGCCCTACAACAGACTGGGACCACAGTTCACTGAATGAAGGCATGGATGTGGTCTCAGGAATATCTAGTGACAATGTCCCTATTACAGAAGGAATGCAGAACCTGCCTTTGGATGTGAAGGCAATTTCAAGGCAATCAGTTAATGGTAAAGTGTTCCTCAAGCCAAGGTACACCTGTTCATAAGAGATGCAAAAGAAAGAACCTTCACAAAAGCCTAACCTCCTCAACACATTACTCCAAGGTATTCAACAAGTGATAGGATAGCAAAGTGCACCCCTTCCACAAACACCACCCACAGAAGTGTGAAATATATCAGAAGGGTGCGGGGAAGAAAAGGTCCCTGCCACTGACCAGGTGTACCTAGAAAAGAAAGTCACACTGGCCAATATAAGATGGATGTCTTTATCCTAAGGGGGTGACAAGCTCTGTTAGCCCCACACTGCTGAAGGAAACTCAGCAGGCCAAAAAACTTACAGATAGGACAAGTTCCTGGAAAGCAACAAGCAGGTGGTCTCAAGCCAAAGGACGAGTTTGTAGTTCTCCAGTGCAAGCAGTGAAAAGAGGTCAGTGTCCATAGCCCTGCGCCCTGTAACAGCGCCCTGTTCGCAGGCTGGCACGCTGCAGTACGTGCTGATGTCAGCATGAACTGGCAGAGAGGGTTTACAAGAAGGCTTTTAGCTCAGAGTCAGAAACAGGAATCAGGAAGACAGGTACAGAGCCAAAGGAGAGGGATGCAGCCTCTTTACCAATGACCCTAACTGCTTTCACTTTTCCTGATATCCATATAGTCTACTCACAGAAGCACTTCCAATTCCCCTGGATCCACAATTTTATGATCGCTGTGCGAAGAACACAGTCATTTAACCAGTATTTCTTCCTATGTTTTTCTGCTATGAGGAGTGCTGGAAAGGAAAATTACAAGTACTGTTTTAGAAACTTTCATTGCTATCAGGACATCCAGAACAGGAGAGAAATGGTGCACCCTTTTTAGCCCTTATGATTCATGAGACAGCACATATCCGGCCTCTGATCAGGATTGAAGGTAGCCTAGTTTGCAGCACTGATTCTCAGCTTCACTTTCAGAGAAAATTACAGATTTGCATGTGGGTGTTACAGATGGAAACATTTCTCCACCAGGTGGTTTTAATGAAAACTGGTGGCACTTTTGTTGAGACATTTGGATAATCAGAAAATCTTTTAACAAAGATAATAGGAAGGGGGGATTATATGTGACTTTTATAAAATAGCTGTGTCATCTGATAGCACCACTATATTATTTGTAACAAGCCTTTATAAAATTATGGAAGTAAACTCTTGTCAAAATTCCAGTCTTAAAAGAGTTATTCCATGAAAAGGTGTGTCAAACTCTCATCCCTAAAAGAAAGTAAGTGTTCAGCATAGAGAAAAGGCGAATGATCTCAGAAAATCTAGTGGGTCTCTCTGAGAGTTAAATCATAACCCATAAGAAAACTATTTGCTGTGACCTGATTTTTACATATAGCTACCACAAGTATACAGGTTTTTAAGTTTCCCAATGTATTTTCCCTTAATTTCTGACTCTTTAAATAACGGCAGAAATCTATTTAAAATCACAATTTCTTAGGCCAATGGAGAGCCAAGACTGTTATTCTCATTATTTTAAAGAACTTTTGCAGGGAAATAAACTTTTAAATTTGGGTATCGCAAACCTTTGAAGATAGTATAAAGTAATTTCCAGCCGAATTCACAAAGCACCATTTTTGCCCTCTTCTAAAAATTATATTTAAAGTGTTCTAAGTTCATTTAGCGAAACTGCTGAAGATTCCCATAATCTCTCAGAAAAGGAAATATCAGTCCAGAATTCAAAACTCCAATGTAAAATAGAAAAAAAAGAGAGTGAAAAAAGGAGGAAAATTTATTCCCTACCCAATGTTAACAAGAATAGGGCTGAGGAAATACCATCTCTGTCAAGGGAAGTTCATTTTCACAGTGACTGTAAGATTTATAGTATTCCTCTATAACATCATCACAGTAATCCTCTTCACAGAATAAAAACTAAATATTTGTAGAGAAGTAGCTGTGCTGGAGGACAAGGAACAGAAAGATACATATAAAGCCTTTGAGCTACTCCTTTATTTAATTTTTTTAAAACTGAGTTTAGAAACTGAGGAGGGATCCTTCACTCACGTTTCCCCACAGTGACTAACACAATGCATTTTCACAGAACATTTCTCATTCCAATCACCCCACCTCCGAGGGTAGCCACACCCCAAGCACAATGAACTGCAACAGCAAACTGAACTCTTCGTCTTGAGCTGAGATCCAAGCACCACAGTCCCGGACAGCTCCTCGCCAGCACAGCACTGGCAGCTGGGCCTCAGTACCCACCATTGCAAGGATCTCTAGTAGCCCCTGTAAAAATCCAGAGTCAAGAACGAGTAGGAAGGGACAGGGACAACAATGTACTAAAACGCTGTCCCAGCTTCACCAGGCACAGCGCGCGGGGCCGAAGTCGGGAGCCTGCGGGGCTCTGGTCTCCAGCCGTGGGGAAGAGCTGGCACCTGCAAGGCTCAAGTGGGTATTTGCGATGCAGCCAAAAGAAACACCCAGATCACGTCACACCTTCAGCGCATCCCCTCCGAGCACAGGTGCACGCAAGCAGGCGACAGTGAGGTAAGGATTCCTGTGGCACGGAAGGTCTGCGTGGCGTCAGAGCCTCGCACTGCTCCAGTCACCTCTCCCACCACCTCCCGCCCGGAGCGAACAGGCCTGACGGGCCGTCAGAATAGGAGAAACCGTGATTCTCCTCCACAGGCCACGACTCCAATCTGTTTATTCTCATCACTTGCAGTAGGCGATTCAACAACGTTACGTTTGAAGCCTCCGACTGACGGAGGAGGCTAAAAAATGTGATCACATGCGCTGTTTGGCAGGGACGAGGGGGTGAGGGAAAAGGTTCAAAAGAGGCTGAGGGAATCTGGTTTCCAAACATGGCACCTACCCACACCCCGCGTTCCCCGCACCCCTCCCCGTGCCGCCGGCAGCGGGATAAACCCACTCCCCCGCCGTCCCGCCACCACGCACGCACGCACGCCCGCCCGCTGGAATGAGCAGTGCGACTAAATCCATCTATTTCCTAATTACGAACGCCCTGCTGCCCCACAGAGCGCTGCTGCCCGTGGCTGCCCGCCGTGGTGCCGGCGGCACAGGCGGGCGGAGCGGGGGTCCGGGGGTGTGCCGGGCGGGGGCAG
>VZTN01029676.1:0-29393 GCA_013400515.1 Erpornis zantholeuca | reverse complement strand
GGGAGGCTGTCTTAAATTCTGAACAGTCCCACCAGCAGCTTTCTGGTTCAGGGGATGCAGCCTTTCTGGTGGCCCCAGCCCCAGGCTGAGCCACTGCAACATAAAGCTCTTTTCCGTCTGTTCTTTCTGCTGCCTTCCATGGCCTGGTTTGGCACAATAAGCCATGCATTAAAACCAGACAGGTGCATCCCAGATAACTTTGAAAAGCATTGCCTTCAGAGACAATTTTTTCTACATTCTCACTATGTTTCTGCTTATTTCTCTATTTGTCATTCCTCACAGTTTTATTAAGAGCATTGCAAGCATTCCTCTACCTGCTTTTTCTCACCTCAAACTTCTAATCTGTACTTGCAACATCCTATTTAATTGCACTGAAACAATGCTGACTACCAGTCAGTGCAGCATCGCATTCAGGGCCATATTACTAAAAGGTAATTTGCATATACAAATCATAGAATGTTTAGAAGGATAAGTTGCACAAGAGAGAGCTATTAGTTGGTTACTTTGATGTCAGGCCTTAACTTGTATAGTAAGATCACTAAATGAAGATAAATATATTGCTAGTAAGACTTCTCATGTCAGCATCTGTAAGTATGGGAAAATTAGCATGCTTTTAAAATTAACAGTCTATTCCCAACCCTTATAAATGTTACAGTACATAACTGTGATAAAGTGTTTTCTTGATCTGGGAGCAAAAAACAGCAAGGGCCTTAGTTTGCATTGTAAATAACCAAATATATCAAGCTAATGCCCTAATGAGGGGGAAGAAAAATTCATTCTGCATATACCTGCTATTTAGCAATAGAAAGTATTTTTTAAAAAATTTGGAATGTATGAAGTATCATCCATCAGCTTGCTAAATAGAGCATTTCTTTAACACTTCCAGGGTGCTTCTTCGGCTTTCCAAAGAAGAAAAGTAAGTCAGTACATATTTATGGCCTATATTTCATTCATGGATATGACAAAATGTCAAGTTGGTTAAAGATCCATGTTAAACCCTCCTACCAAAAAAAAAAAAAAATTGAATTCAGAACTTTTAGCCTTTAATTCCTACTCTTGGATACCATATAGTGCTTGTTTATTTGTTCTCAATAACAAAGTCTACCAAATTCCTCTCCATCCACCCCAAAACTCAGAACAAAAAGCCACGCCAATTTTGTGGGTAACTTTTTTCTTTTGTAAAGATTACTTGTTTTTTAGTAGTCCTATTCACTCCTACATTTCAGTAGGCACATGGTTAAGATGCTGCTTTAAGATACTGTCTTTTGATATATTCATACATCCCAACTCTTCACAGGCTGCAATAATATCTCTTTTTTTTTGCACAGATGTTAACTCCCTAGGCATCCCAGGAATTAAAGAACAAAACATTTGACAGAAAAGAGAAAGTAAAAGATACAAAAAACCTCTCTTTCTTGAAGGGGTACATAGCAAGGAAGAGAAGAAATAATGATGATATATTACTAAGCAAGTGAAACCAGGACACAGTAAACAAAGAAATGGTATTTTGAATGTTATGGGATAAAAGCTTATTGTGTTTACAAGTTATTTCAGTTTAGGAACAATTATTAAGATAAACTGTTTGGGAAAGTTTTCTACTTTCCTTACTGAGGAGGACCAATTAATAACTTGGTCATTTAGATACATAGCATTGGAAGTAGAGCAAAGTGAAATCTCAACTTATTTGATCTATCTTTATTTAATAATGCTGCTATTATCATGTAAGGATTTCTAGGGGATAATAGTGTCCAGAGGAAAAAAGTGAGGTACATGAAAATGATTGAAATACTACTTTTTTTTTTCTGACTGCAGATTAGCTTTGGGAATGGCTGAAATCAAGGGTTTTACTTTTGAACTATTGCTCAAGTTATACTCAGATGGGAAGATTTTCATCAGTGGACTTGGGGGTGGAGGACTCTGTAGGGAAACTATGGAGTCTGAGTGTATTAAATAGAATATTTTCTCTTTAAGAATAAATATTACTGTTTCTTCCACAGCAGTGCATAGTGCTTGCAGAAAACAAAAGTTGACACTTTTTGAGTCTTTCTTTTAGTACATTTCTTTTAGTACATCAGATGCACTCATGTGCATCTGCAGACTTTTGTGCACTGTAGTTTGTGACTCTTCCAAGACAGCCCCAGCTGATTTTAGCAGCAACCTTTTTTTTCTCCTAAGGAAGATAATGGCATAAAATAAGAAATCACTTTAAAAAATCCAGCTGATTGTTGTTCTCTTAGCCAACAATAAATTATCGTTCATCCAAAGCTTAAGAACCAGTGAATAATTTGATATAATCTTGAGAATACAACGGGGATGGTAAAGTGTGAAAGATGATATACTGTATGAAACATTATTTTTGTATGGAATATGACTTTGTTTTGCCTATTTGTCACAACTTGGGTTTGGTTGCAAATTCTCATTGCTTGGTCAGGTTTATCCCATGGAATGAATCACATACAGTGGTATTCAGCAGTGCAAGGCAAGTGAGAAGTACATGTTACCTGAAGTGGCACTTAAAGACCAGTTTACTACACTGAAATACTGAGTCAAAGAAAAAAGGCCGAGACATGAAATAACAAAGAAAACACAGGATTAACCTTAAAATTGCCAGTTCTTCATTGTGTTTCATATTTTTCAGGTGTTCTGGGTTAGTGGGCATTGTCAACCACCCAGTTTCAGTGTTAGGGCATGTCCGTATTTCCCATATCTGTAAAGGGATGACTCTGTATTGTAGATGTTTATCTCATATAAAAAATATTTATATATACACACAAGAAGTGTTTTTACCTCCTTAGGAGATTTGCGAGGAAAAGTTATCCAGAGCTGCACGCACTCTGACTGAGCTTTTTCAACCCTCATATTCATACAATAATCATTTTCCTATGAAGTGATTTGTCTGATTAAAGATCACTTCTATCACAAGTGCTTTATGTTCCACTTGAGCTTTCAGAGTTTTAGTCAGGCACTTGAAAACTCATGGATTATTGCTTTGAGCACCAGTAAGGAAACAAGTAATACCACCATTAAATCTCATGGTACTTAGTTGCATCTCATATTGTCAATAAGCAGTATTTTAGTCCTTCATTTAAATTAGCCATTTAAAAATAGATTACCTCTCCTACATCTCCTGATAAGGGCATGAACATTTAAGGGAGAGTGTGCTTTAAATATCCCATTTTCTAAGTGGTCCATTAGCAATAATCACCGAAAGATTATTGATTTCTTTGCAGTCAGTATAAGTAGAGAGTGCTGTATAATTACAAGTGGCTTTCAACAGTAAAATTGTGTATAATTTGATGTTTGAGAATGACTATATAATTGCCTCTTAGACATCTTATGCATGGTTTTGTGTGGAAGACTGAATACATAGGGCTGAGTTGGAACTGACACCTGTTTGAAAGACCAGAGGTGCCAAACTCCTATCATGACAAAGGCCTTGGGTATTTTGAGCAACCTGGTCTAGTGGAGGCTATCCCTGACCATTGCAGGTAGGGTTGGAAAGATGAACTTTTAGGTCCCTTCCAACCCAAACCATTCTATCACTCCTGAGGAAGCACAGAAAAGGGGAAACTTCTTCAGTAATCTCCCAGCAGCCAACTAATATAATCTCCATGAATTTGATGCTTCAGATGTGTTTTCTGACATATACAGTAATTGTTGAACTGACATCTATGCCAGTAATCTGTTGGTTTGTTCAACAGTTGCCATAGCCCCCATTGGGATGTCATGATTTTTAGACCAGTACTGAGTTATCCGTATTTCTTACTAATAGCTGTTTTCTGCCTCAGCTCCCCTTTCTCTCTAGAAAAGCCACACTGTCAGTTAAAGGCACTTAATGAAGCTGCGCATTGAGTCAAAGACTATGACTGAACACAAGCGGCATTTGCCAGTATTAGGAAAGTATTCAATCTGTTTGGACCTGACTCTTCTGACTGCTGATACTGATAAAACTCATCATCCCTCTTTTACTGCTTCAAACTCAAATGAATCATAACCAAAGCCACAAAGGAGGAGCTCTTAGATGGGAAGGCAGCTAGAGGAAAGCAAATGGAAAAGAAATACCCAAGAGTGGACTATGTTATTTCACAAAACAAACACACTGAGATGTTTTCTCAAAGTACATATGGTCCCACACTCTGATGAACACATGCTATTATGTAGCTCTGAGATAAAAGGGTATCTCTTAAGCCTAGCTTTTTATGTGCTGGATAGTAAGGAGTTTTGCTAGAAATAAAGCAAAATATTTCAGGAAACCTCTAACTCTCTATAAGAGTTTACCTCTGGAGAGAAAAGAAAAAAAGGAATGGGTCTACTATTTTCAGTAGTGGTCACACATCTGGATGTCCAATTAAAAAAAACTAAAAAAAAAAACCAAAAATCATCAGAGGCATACGATGACAAGTCAAGAACAACATAGTAGGAAGAGCTTTAAATTTATATTGGTTTAGGCTACTTTGGTACCTCACCTCAGAAACTGACATTCAGCTGGCACAACAGAACAGATCCTGTCTTTCTCTGCCCCAATAACTTCCAGTGGGACAAACTCTGGATTATGAAACAGCTTAGAATCACAAAAACAGATTTTGCATGAGACACAAATACTTCAGTGAAAGTCAATTTGAAATATTTGTTTTCATCTTGCCCTTTAATGTTTTTTACTTCTGAAAAATTCCTTATTTCAACAAGGACTCTGTAAAGTGGGAGTCAGAATATAAGCAGTAATTAATAGCATTAAATGAATCTGCAAAGGATGTCTTAATGCTAGAAATTATCTTTCAAATTTATAATCTGTTAACTGCTTGTCCGTAATTGTATACTCTCTATTTTGTCCTTGTATGGGAATTTGCTTCTTTTATAATTTCTAATTTTCCAGGAGGTCTCATTAATGGTAGACACCATTTGCTTGAACTCCCTTTATTAAATATACCAAGAAGTCATCTCCCCTTTTGGAATGAAATGTGATTTTATAGTTAGGAAAACTTATTTTCTCTGTGTTTCTGCTTTTTTTTAATCATCTGCAAAAGTAAAAATTTAGGCATGATAAGTGAAGTTGGAAAGAAAGAAAATTTATTCCAGATTTTTCTACCAATTTTTTATCCTCTATTGTGTTGCTTGTATTTTCTTTCGAATTACTGCTAAAATTTGTCTCTGAAGTGAGAACTTTACAGAAGTACCTTTCTTCCACTAGTACAGATCGAGCAGAGCAGTAATGAAACTAAGCTTGATACCTTCTTCAAGTGTATCTTCATATCTATCTATCTATCAACACTTTTGGACAGTTTGAATGTTCTATCTCCTCTAATTTAATATTATTGCCACTTACTATTAATATTCTGCAAAACCCAACAGAGCCTGTCTATTCTACCGTGCTAGCATTGTGTGTGGAAAGCCATCAATGTGTGGAAAATATAGTAGTGAGAATTGATGTCACTGACCCATGGTTATAAAATGTAGATCAAAAATCCTTTTAATTACCCATTCATTATGCAATCCAGCAAACTGCATTACCTCCATGGAGGTAATGGACGTGGTTCTCTCACTTTAAAGTTGTCTTTTTCTCCCTAATCAAGCACTTGCCTTTAAATCCAAACTCAAGTTTTATAGTTGCCTGTCAGCAGAAATATTTATTCTAGTGATTTTTGTTTCCTACTTTCCCTCCCCTGTTGCTGCTTTGTGACTTCTTTCGTGCAGATCCATGTACTTTCAGCACTTAAATATATCTGCTTACCTGTCAGTTGATTGATTCAATAATGCAAAAGGGGATTTGCGCCTATGGACACTTGTGATGTAAAAAAGGGTAAGAATAGACAAGAACAGATGTCTTGAGGACAGATGCCTAGTTTTCTTTAGACTTTGGCACTTTGCATGCTTGGATGGTCATGCAAGCAAAGGGATGGCCAAAAACACAAGAAAAAATGTTTGGTTTTTTTCTAACAAACCGTAACGGGTCAGTATGAGAGATACACGCAGTAATATCTTCTGCTTTGTGAATTTTCCAGCACAGATTTCTGTCTCACAGACCTTTTTTGGTGTTTGAAGTGCCAAGTCATTTCATCAGTAGGACACAAGCATTTCAGCTTCCATGCTTTCCAGGGACATGTGTAAGGGATGTGCTGTATCTTTTTCTGCACTGTATGTTGGAACTACAGATTTACTTGCAGTGGGAACCTTAAGAAAAGCTTCAGGAGAATTTTCTTTGTGTTTCTCCATTAAGATAACTGAATTGCCTTTCTGTTTCTCTTAGGAGCTTACCACTTGGTGTGTGGTTGTGAATAACAATGAAGGGGAAAGCCAGCTAAGAGGGAAAACTTTGGGGTGAAGGTTCCTAAGAAAAAGTGCACTCGGAACCTTTTTTGCTGACACAGCTGGAGCAGGGAGCTTTAATGGATCAACTCGAGGCAGTTTGAGTAAGTGCTTGTGAATTAATTACCCTTTCCTTGGTTTCCGTTGGGTCTGCCCTGCAGTGCAGAATATTCTGCCAGTGACATATGTGGATAGCCCAGCAATAAATGATATGTCAGTAGAAAGAATTGCTGACACTTCATACTGTCAGTGGATAGATTCCTGGGGACTTTTTCACCCACACCATTACATCAGCAAAAGTCTTTTTAAAGGCATGTACAAATAGCAGTTCTAGTGAAGACACTTTATCCTTTCCTTTTAACACTCTTCATATCGACATGATACTCTGCATCTGAGACTTAGTGTAGCTTTCTTTTGGAGAAGTTATTAAAGTCCTGGATATTAATATTTTTCTCCTGTGTGAAACTTTTCACTATAGGGCTCAGACTACTCTGTAACCTGTTAAGATTTTATTTTAGTTACTGTACTAGTGATCAATGTAGGGTACCTGAAGCATAACATTTAAATATACACGACACAGTGCAGCTTCTGGTTCTGTGGTCTTCAAGGCCATGAGGTAGAGGGTCTGGGGCCCTTTCCTGCCCGCCCGGCTAAGCGGAAGCCGCTGCCTGTGCCCATATCTGGACTTGGATCACCAGCCAAAATCCTCAGAGCAGGGGGAGACAGTGTCTCTTCCATAGCCCTGCTTTTGCCACACAGCTGCTAGCTGAAACAAGGTGTCGATGGGGTTGAAGCGAAGAGACAGAGAGAGAACTCCTTCCCCACTGTACCCAAAAGTTCTTTCTTGCCTAAGGGAAGTAGCAAAAAAGCCCCAGCATGCAGGCTCGCAACAATTTTTAAAGGGGGGAGGATACAGGGGAGGGATCACCACTAACACCAATCAGGAGCAATAAGGGGGAGGGAGGACGAACTCTGGGATCAATAAGGGTCCAGCAGGGGTGATAGACGTCCAGGAGAACGAATGGGACGTCGAGATTTTAGAGGATTTCCGGAGGGGAGGGTTCCACCTCTGAGGGGGGGTTAGGGTGATGGATGGGGAAGGTGCTCGAAGGAGGGGAGGAGAATGTCCACTTGGGTAGGGTAGGAGGGGTTTGGGGAGAGACAAAGGGTACATAGAACTTGGGTTTTACAAAAGGGGGATCCAGAACATACCATTAACATTTCTTAATACAACTTATTGAACAATGACCAAAACTCTACAACTGTGGCGCCAGATGCTAGGGGGCTGTTCTTGGATGCACCGCTACATACACACATGAAGGCCGAGAAAGCCTGCAAATGATTCAGATTGCTTGGGAAGGCATAGAAAGCTACTGTTGAGCAGACTTAGACCGGTAAGGATTGTCTTCTCTGATGCTTGCATTTTAGATGTTTGACTATAGGGTAGACTCTAGACCTATGACGGATGGGCATTTTTTCCTTTACAAAGGAAAAAAAGAAGACTAGAGAATAATTTAAAAATCGGGAGCCTGGAGTTTTTAAGTGAGGCTAGGTGTCCATGAGGTTCCTTCTAAAGATCTGAGCAAAAGAAACTTATTCCGCTTGCCATGTTTCAAACCAAAAAGAACCATCCTCTCCCTCCTGCCCCTCCTATCCCTAGCTTCTCCTTCTCTGATGTTGCAGTGCAAGGAGTGTCTTTACGCTCACAGTGGTTGACTGCAGGACTTGGTGGTCTCTGCAATCTGATAAAACTGCTTTCTGCAATGTGGCCAGGATTCAGATTTGACTGAAATCTGATCCTTAAAAAGCATGTTTTAGAGGTAGGTACCTTGTATTCCCTTCCTGTCAGGCAGAGGGCAGTTCATGTTCAGGGTAAGCTAGGCAGGATGGTCACTGCTTGGTACTCCTCAGTGGTAGCAGTTCTAGTTTCAAAACAAAATGGAGACTCTCACTGCGTCATAGGCAATGCAATTTTGTTCACTTGTTAAGTTCTCTGATTGCATCCTGCATCCCAATTCCCACAATGGAAGAATGCCTATATCTTATTTTTTTGTGTGTTCCTTTTTTCCCGTAAGTTTAATCATTAATTTAGATTTAACCATTTCAGCTCTTCTATTATGGAGCTATATCACATCCTCATAGACCCCATTTGGAACCTGCAGAGCCTTCCTGGTCAGCAGGTGCTACTGCTCAGATATTTATTTTCATCAGCACCCTAACACTTCTAGTTAAATCTATACAATTAATCTCCTGTGTAGGTAAAAGTGGTATAGATATATAGTAGAGAAAACATCTATGTTCCTGAAGTGACAGTCTATTTGCTATATATACTAAGATGACAATGAAATTATAGTAAAGCATATCACTCACTTGAAATGGTGGGAAAGAAATTAGTAGAACAAGAATCAGAAATTTGCATGCTACAAATAAAAAATGGCAGAAGTAATGAAAATGGAAATGTCTTAACAGATATTTTGGCTTTGGATCTGGAAATCAGATTTTGATGTAGAAGAAGTAGACTTGTGCAGAGATCATCAAAACTGGAAAGAAGTCCTGGGAAGTATTCTTTCTAATTCAGATGTAGTTATCTACAGCTTCCCATTCCCCTTATTAATAAGGATAGTATAATTGGCATTGTAGATTATATATTAAGAATGTCTCTTCTTGAAAATTAATTAACTGGTGCCAATTTGAGTTTTTTGGAGAGGGTGTTATTAATAAACAGTAGTTGAACTGGGAAACCTAGGCTGCCAAGGCTCCTCAAGCTCAGATTTAATTTTTACATGTGTATCTTAGAAAAAGTGGGTTCACAAACTTGTAAGGTAAAGCTAAAATGTAAACACTGATGAATGTACTTGTGGGTGAGATCTGTTCGAACCATGTTCTGCTATTGACTCACAACAAACAGTAGTGCATCACATGAGCAAGAGCATTAAAGTTGTACTGAAATCAGGAAAATTTTAAGGGGTTTCCATTGCTTTTAAAAGAACATCAAGAGTACTTTTTTTTGTGGTGAAGCACAGTCCATGCTTATATTGCAGACAGATATCAAAATCTCTGGTATCTTCTTTTTAGTATATTCCCATTGTGATGCTTTGGATTTATGTGCTTGTAACCATTGTCCTTCAAACAGTCCTATGTGGAACTAAAAATAAATGTATTTTTCTGTCAAGTGCATAGGACCACTAAAAACCGAAAAAACCCTGTAGCTTATGCTAATAATTATTTGGAAACATGTTTTAAAGAACAGATATTCATACACACTCTTTGAAATGCTGCTTATGGTCCTGAATATAAAACATATTAAGGCATTCAATATTGGTAATTGCAGGAGTAATGTTGAGATATCTGGTAACTGCAAAACTGTTTGTTGCTAGACACATTCCAAGGCAATGACCATTACTCTTGAAAAGAGAAAACAGCACAATTACCACTTTATTTTCTCTCATGGTTTAGCAGTGGTGTATTTCTATTTTCTTAGGATATCCAGTGACTTAATTCACGGGAATAAGAAAGTTGATTATGTTGTGTCTCTATACTCTTTCTACAAATTCATATAGCAACTGAATTATCTAGATGAACTGCACAGTGTCCAGCTCAGTATAGAGCATGTCTCCCATGAAAACTAAATCCAAACTAAGAAACACCATCTGGAACTTCCGCTTAGTTCAATTCCTTCATTTCAAACAATGAGGAACAAAGGGATTTTGAGGGCAGAGCTAGAAATGACGCAGCAGCATTATAAAGGTAAGGCATTTACACTAGTAGAGAAGTGTTTAAAGGTCACCGCTTCACATATCTACAAGTGCTATAGATTCTGGATTGTTGATGGTCTCCCTGTTCCCAGTGTACTAGTTTGAAATCAAACCAGTGGGAGATCACAAGTCAGAATTATAATTTAATGGAAGAAAAGTAAAAGAAAGAAAGAAATAAATGCAGTAATACAAGGATACTAACAAAGTCAGAAATACAACCTGACACTCTAATGGTGGAGGCAATCCAAGCGAAGCAGTTCTGTTGACGCGGTGATCCTGTAGAAAGAAAAGGTCTGGAAGTCCAGCCGTAGCTCTTTCCCTTTGGGAGTCCAGTAGGCAAGTGCTGCTGTGGTGTTCAGGATTTCAGCTTATATCCATGATGGAATAGTTGGTTCCTCCCTCTGGGTGGAGCATCTCACAATGGGATGGTGAGTCATGAGATAAGGCACTGATGGGCCATTAACAGGAGGTAGTCCAGGGGGGTGTTATCTCTGAGTCATGGGACCAGGCATTGATGGCCCATTATCAGCAGATAGCCCAGGGGGAGTAGGCAAGGAAAACACCACCTGTTCCAACAGCTCATGAAGATGGTAACAGAATATACTTCAACCCAGGACACCCAGTCAATGCATTAGTCTATCTAAAGCTTCCAGCAACAAGTACACTTCTTTAGGTTCTTCCATTAAACAGTAATACTACTTCTTGGACTAGGTCAAATGTTTTCTTCTGCCAGTTTTAGAGTTGCTTGCTTCATGTCCCAACAGAAAAAAATAGTCAAGTGATGAGTTACTGAGACTTTTTTGGTGTTGGGAATTAGTGCAGTTTTTCTACCTTAAATATAGCTTTAGTATCTGGGTTCTTCTTTAGTATTTTTCATCTTCTGTTGAAGAGAAAGAAATTCCAAAAATAAGCATACATCATTGGTTTATTACAGTGATGTTTTAATATTGTATCTCTGTATCTCAGTGTAAAAGGGTTGGGCATTCTGTAATTGCAGACCATAGCGTTTGTCACAGTTCCATTATG
Organism: Erpornis zantholeuca; assembly: GCA_013400515.1. NCBI lineage: Eukaryota > Metazoa > Chordata > Aves > Passeriformes > Timaliidae > Erpornis > Erpornis zantholeuca. The sequence goes on along the minus strand of VZTN01029676.1, from coordinate 18,309 downwards.
GGATCTCCAAAATGATCTTCTGCAATTTCATATTGCTTGCTTCTAAGTTCTAACTTCATTTAGTTTAATTACTCTATCATATAGTATAAAAGAACTATATGCACAGAACTTAAAGTAAATATCTCTTACCTCAGCAATGCATTTTGATCCATTCTAATTGTGAGCAAGTTAAAAACTGTATAAAAACATTACAGTGTTTGCTAAAGCAAGTTTCATAGATTGTCCTCATTATTTGTAATTATCTCTTTATGAACAATCGTGTGATTGACTTTTTTTTTTCCTTCAATTTTGACGATTAAAACTGAAAAAAAAAATGGCGTGGTAAGTATTAACCAGTGGAATTTCAATTCTTCCAAAGAAAGTAAAATAAGCGAGTGGAATCCATTAATCACAGTAATGTTTAGGGTCTGTAACTCCACTGTTTCTCCTCTTGAATACAGCCTCTTTTAAAAAACCAGACAAGCAAACAAAAAACCTCAACAAACAAACAAACATCACTATTAAAATAATAGAGGGAGTTAATTAGAATTTAATATTAATTTTCTTTATGCTTCTTTATAAACAAAATATAAGTGTCAATATAAAGCAAAGAGAGGGAAAGGACATAACAGTGTGATAAATCTGATTTTCTAATTAATCTAAATGTTGAGAAATATGTTTCTGCACTATTGACTTGACTGCTGTTAATAGTAGAGAATAATTGTATTTCAGTCCCTGAAGGATAGTTTTTCATGTTTAAAAAACAGCAGGTCTTTTGGGGGAAAAAATTAAAATTAAATACAAAGAAGTCTGGGTAAACTAGGAAATACAAGTACTGATAAGATCTTTTCCATCATTTCTATTTGAAAGCTCTTTTGCATATGCTTCTCCAACTCTCCTCCACTGTTCTTCTCTAAAATGGTAATTTCTTTTTTCTCTGCAGTGAAGAGATAAACCTGGAAGCAAAGTATTAATGGAAAATTTACAGCAGCAGCAATAGCAGCAGTTAATTCTGAAGTTACAGATAATACTAACATTTTTCCTTATTTAAAGGCCAGTAATTCCTGCTGTTCAAATTGGCTATATCATGGAGATGGTTGCAATATGGGGGTAGCTTAGATCCTCCTCGGAGTTGTCTGTGGCTTGTCCTCAGCTCTTGGTGGTTGGCTGTGATAGCTTCATAGTCGGTAAATGTTTGTGGCATGTTCAGCAGTCACAAGATGGGAAGGGCAAAGGCAGCAGCTATTTAGCCAGTTTCATTTATATTAAGCACTGTGCATATACAGAGACAGTTGTAGTGAAACAGCAATTCAAATGAAAGCTGAGACGCTGTTGGAGAAGTTTTTGATGATCCAAGCAGAAAAGTCTGTTGTTTGTTTCTTCCAGTTTTAATAGAGCTATTAAACTCTCACAGACTTGATTACAGCTTTGGCTTCATGGTTTCATTTGTATTTCCAAATATGTAGAGTGCATTTCCAGATATGTTTTGTGTTACATCAGTTCATTGCAGTGTCTGGTTTTGGATTATTTGCCTAGTTTTGTGTTTATTCTTTGCCTTCGCAGTGAATATTGCCCTGCCTTATTACCTTTGTCATATCTTTGTTAGATATGTTAGACAGTAATTTTCTACTTCTTTTTAATTTGAAGAGCTCTTTTGGACAGTGGAAGAAAGTGGGTATTGTGTCTCAAGCAGAAACAATTTTGATTTTGGCTGTGAAAGTTTATATTGGTGAAACATTCAAGAAATAGCATCATAATAGAGGAAAGACATGGAGGAGAATGGAAAGCCTGATGAAAAATAGCAAACACACTGAGGAAGATGTGTAATGGCAATTATACATGATGTGTCATGTGCTTTGTGAAAATGAGCAACTAATTTGCAATAAATAATTAGGTGGACTAATGTGCCTGTTTATCACTCTGAAATATTTGCAAGCAGGCAGCAGTGTCCTCAAATCTTCACTACATAGGATTAAGGTTTCAAAGGGAAAAATTAATCAAGTTCTCCATTCATTGATTAAACAACAAAAAGTATGTTTCTGTTGGCTTCTGCAGTAACAAAACTGCTATGGAGCTCATTTGAATTTTCTGTCATAAAGAGGCTGAGGAAAACATGGGAAAATAAAGTCTGAAATCAGAATGTTTGTTAAAAAGAAACAAACTCCAGACATATTGTGAAGAATTTCCAGGTTCTAGAGTTTTTACTTTCTATGTTAAAATAAGAAGGGAAAATACATAGGGAGATGGTGGCAGATGGAACACATAATTCTGCTGATTAGAACTGTGCTTTGTTGCATCTCTAACTCTGCTAACTAGCAGAGATGTTAGCAGTAGTGTAAATAACCACATCTTTCTTTCAAAAGTTATTGTATCCAAAAATACAGTTTGTATACAAGTAGATAATTAACATACAATATCAAGTATTATCTTTCATTTAAAGGAATAGTTAAATATGAAGTCTTATGAAGACTTCTACAATAATAAATTACATTTTTGGTACCAACAGGCACAGTGGCATTCATCATGCATCTATTCAAGCTCTTTTGGAATTGGTAGTTTACTTCTTAAAAGAAAAATCTGAAGAAGTAAATTTCCTGTAGGAAGCGGGTAAGACACTTTACCAAGATGACATGAGACAAAGGGGAGGGGCATTTCCTACAGCTTGGTCTCTCCAGCCTGGTGCTGTAAATCCTTCACTTCGCTTAGTATGGAATTAATGATAAAATGAGATACCAGTGTCTACAGAACTTGCCATGAGCTCTCAAAGGGAAATGTAAATCATGCCACTGTCAAATCTTCCTATTCCATGTCTTGACGAGACAAAATCTGTGGAGAGGGAGTCTTCCACCCCACATTTGGCTTGGTCCTTTGTCGCTGTGTCGCATGAAATGAAGAGAAATTCCAATTTCCAATTTCCAAATTTGCCCTCTATTTTACTCAGACACTCTTTTTATATGGCCTTTTGCAAAAAGCTACTTGATTGGCTAAATGGCACAACACCTCTTTACAATCATTGGATGAGATAGAGAGGGCATATTTTGAAAACATAACACAAGAGAGTAATAAACTAAAGTGAAAAAACACCACCTGTTATTTTGAGAACAAGAGACGCTTACAAAACCTCCATCAATCTTTTCCCGAGAACATTAATTGTTTTCTCTAGAAAGTAAGAAGTTTTCCCTGGGGAAAAAAGTTATTTTTCAGGCCTGCTGCTGGATTTCTCTAACAGCCACTAAATGTCAGCCCCACAGTCCTTCCCCTCCTGTCATGAGGCTGCAGGGAGACCTACTGGTGGCTCCACTGTGTACAATGAGCAATGGCCAAGCATTTTGGCAGGTTTTTGCCTAAGTATAGGCTGAACTTTTTGCCTGTTTCTGTAGACCAGAGCCTGGATGATCAGTGGTTTACATGATGGAGATCTACAGGAAAACTTTCCAGTTGACTTGTTGCAGTGAAGTGAAACAATGTGCTTTAAAACTGACATTTTGTTTTAGATTGATCCGTGGAAGCATTTGCCGATTTTAATGGGTAAAGAAAGATAAATCACGTTGAGAATGACCGAAAACGGCTGCAATAAAACCTGAAACACTTCCCAGCTAAAATCGTGAACAGTCAAGGAAAACATTCCTGGAGAACATAGAAAAATATTAAAAGTATTGAGCGATCATAATGTCAAAAGATGAAAAACCAGTGTGACTGCTCATAAAATAGGTTCTAGTGTAAGGCTTTACTTTATTAAGACAGAAAAGAAGCTTTGATTTCCAAGATATTTAGTTACCCAATGTCAGTTAGATTAATTATAATTAGAAGCATGAAGCTGACTCAGAAAACTTGCAGTACTGAGGTGTTTGTGAGCTTTTGGTTTAATAATCTTTGGATATCCCTGGGCAATTTATTTCAATAGATTTTATTTTTTTTCCCTGAATACCTTTGAGTGCCAGAAACATTTTTCACTCTTCAAATCATTCTCTGATAGAAAAATAAATGAAATGTTCCTTCTTATTCTCTCTTTAAATCTTTACTATAAGAAAGAGACATTACACAATCTAAACCCCTGATTTACTGTTAAAGTAATGGGGTTGAATGTTACATGTTTGAAAAGTACTCTGTTTATTATTTGGTAAACACCTACAGGAAAATAATGGGTATTTACAGGAAAGTAATAGTTCTGGCTAAGAGAGGCAAATGGAATGGAAAAGGCCTCATATGATCGTATATGACTAATAAAATCTTTTGAAAATAGTTATGTGGTAGGTAAACAGGCCACATATTACATGGAGAGTACAGTTGCTTCTTGAACAATACCTACCATATATATATAGATATTTTATTAAACAAGGTACAAGTCATCTGAAGCAGAAAATCCCTACTGAAGTTTTCACTGTGGCTCAAATTGACACGGTAATAGGTATTCCTCTCTCATTTCTGTATTTTTGTCACAATAAGGCCTTTATATGACTGAATTCAAGATAAACCAAAGATCTGAATTACCTACTTGATCCAGTTCTATCTGGAATAAGTACACTACATTGGACTGGGACCTGTAACAGGAGTAACAATGCTAAAAAGAAATTACTGTAAGGTTGTGATTTTTTAGTTGTTCACATTTCCTACTTGTATCAATGATGCCGGATTCAGCCCACAAGTCTTTATAAACTGGATAAAAAAGAGAAAACTCTTTTGTATCATAGTATCTCTCAATGCTTTTGGAGGAGAAAGAATTTTTTTCACTAGTTAATTAATGCTTCACCTTCACAACTCCGTAAAAGTAGTGATGCCAACAGTATTGCTGATGCTTAAGCAAGATCCTAAGCCAAATATAAGACATCTCAAATTGCAGCTAGAACCTGGAAACCTTCAAAAGACTTTAGTTATAACAATATTACTGTTATAACTATGAGTGATGGTTCCTACAAGCACTTAATTTAGCTGGAGTGCTTGTGCAAAAGAGATTTAGAAGTTCAGATTAATTTCATAAGATGGTGTTCAAAACCTTCAAGTTTGCTCTTTCAGCTCTATAGCTTGTATATAATTTTAATAGAGTTCAACTGCTACAATAAATAAGGTGAACAGGTGTGGGGGTGCAGAATCTCACGAGGAAGGATGGATTTTGTTGGCATGGGGCCCTGGGGGAGACAGGCATACCCCAGGTCTGGCAGTGGCCAAAACAAAAGAGCAGGAGACAAATCAAGAGGAGAAGGTGAGTCAAAAGTAGGATAGTTAAGAGGAGATTAGGCAAAGAGGTTGTAATCAGTAACTGCTTGAGATGCTAAAGATGTAATCCTAGAGGCTGAAGTTTGTGGTTGTTGAACTGCCGTTTTGGAACAGTATATAAGATGTGCTTTGTACAATAAAAAGTTGGCTTTGCATGTACCTGGCGGAGTCCGTGTTTTCAATCACCAACAAATAGACTCTTGGTGAATAAATGTGTTTGAGAGACTGACAAACAGAAAGTGAAGAAACACGGTAAAACTTGTTTTGGGGACAGGGGAAGTGACTAACTTGTTCTTTATTAAAAGAAAATGGAAATACCACCGAGGGAGCTAGGAGGGATTTTTTTATTTTAAAGTACATCTTGACATTAAAACAACTCGGAACAGAGTCTTTAAATATCAGTACAGATATTCTAAATATTCGATGCAGAATTGAACTGCAGATGAAATTCTGTAGAATGAAAGCTTACTAATCCTATATTGTTGTGTTGTTTCCAGCACAACCTTGTTTTCCAACGATGCCAGTTTGATGTCTGACAAACATTTTCTTTATCTGTCATTTGACAGACAGATAAGACAAGAAATGACATTTCATTTTCTTTATCTGGCTTTGAAATAAAATTTGACTTCTTAGCAATGTGCCAAAATAGAGAATTCCACACTGCTGTGATTGAACTTAGAATAGACTAAAAGTTTAATATGTAACTTTACTTTGATTTGAAGCATGAATTTCTGGGATGACCTTTAATAACAATTCTGCCAAGAAGAATTCACTGGGAAACTGAATTTCCAATAGAAAACCTTGTCACACTGTAACAAACTAGAAATAACTAAAAAATAATTGTTGTAACCAGGCAGCTGTAAGACAAATTCAGTGTAATACTATCGTACATCTACCTTGTTGTTGTGTTGCTGGCTTATGTTGCAAAGCCACAATGAGCAACCAGTGCCAGAGAGCGTTTCTGCCCAGCTCTGGATGGGGCTCACGTGGTCCAAGCCGTCCTTCTGAAAGCATGGACCACGGGGCCCTCACCAGCCAGGGAGACTTCATGGCTAGCTCAGGCATCTTGCTCTTCGCAACCACGCAGCAGCAAAGAAGATGGAGAAGAGGCCTCTACAAGGAGTGCCTGGAAAGTCTTTATTCACATGGTGTTATTCAGCTCTCCGGGGGCAAAGGCAAAGGTAAGGCAGAGGGTTTGGAGTTTTATGGGGATCCGGGGGAGGGGCGGACTTGGGGTCTTTCAGAGACCAATATAGGAGGAGATCAAGGGAGTGGCCAGGGTTTAGCAGAGAAGGGGAAAAAAGGGGCGGGGAGGAACACTGCACCTTGCTTTATTTCATACTTGGGACAGGAACTTCAGCAGAAATTGTGTTTTACTCCTAGAACTTCTGTTACCTTGTAGTAACCAAAGAGATTCCAAGTGCTTAGATTTTACGATTAACAGCAAAATGCATCTTTTTTTTATCTGTCCTGCTTTCAAAAAAGTAGGAAAACATATCTATTCCACAGGTCTGAGTGCCAAAGGTCAATTAATTTCCCTAATACTGTAAGTGAAGGCTTGATTTATGAAATCTTGATTATGTGAAGGACTAAATATATCTAATTTTATGCACTGTATATAGGAGTAGTCCTCATAACTTCCTCCAAACTATTGCATATGGTGTAAAATAGTAAATTCATAATTTCTTAACAAATTCATTTATGTGTTACTCATTTACCACTGAAGTAGAGTAAAACTAAAGCTTTAGTTTCTCTTCATCTGACCCAAAACACCCACTGATCTCAGTGGTGCAGAATGACACTATGATATCCTGCTACACTAAACAGTATGTTGGACAAATTTGTTTTGTTTTCATCTTGAATGTTTCCTGTTCCAGGCTGGTGCAGACAACACATGATTAGTACTTTCTCGCTACTGTCTTTTTCATATTTTCTACTTTCCAATGCTTTTATCAGTTTCAGGTTGTCATGTGGAAACTCTACCTTTCTTGCTTAAGTGGGGTCATTAACTTTCCTTGAATTTATTATCCTCTTATACTTTATCTCTCTAACCTATTTGTATAATGCCCTTTTAAAATCACAGAAACACTGTTTACTTCCATGGGCTTTGGATGAAGTTTGGAGTACTTCTCCCATTAAAAAAGGTACTATACTTTCTGTATTAAAGGATATCTGCCTCTCTTAATCAGAAGCAGTACAGGTGAAACATGGATGACTGAGACCTTGCTTGGGACAGAGTTTGTCTGCAAGGACTTGAATATAAATGATTGAGCCAGAAGTTTTGCTTCAAATATTCCTCATATCTATCCAAACCTTACACTGCATGAGGTGCTAGATCTGTCAGGACAGCAGGTGATGCTTTGATATTACCAACGTGCTTCTGCTCCCCTTCTGTCTCCATTTTAAAGTGCTACTAGGCCTTCCAGTTATCTTTTAAAAATGAGCGAGATTAAATAATTGCAAAGTATTCTTAAAAACAAGGAATTTTTAGTGAATTGTCTTTCTACATTATTACAGAGTGCACTTCTGTGGCATTTAGGTAAAACCTTATAAAATGAAGGCTGTGTTGCCTTTGTAAAATCATGGCTTAGGCCTGTTACTTCAGCTAGAGAAAGACAATAGAAAAGAGAAAAGAGGCATAGCTGAATTACAGTTAGAAAAACGTTGTGTGATTATCGTGTGTTCAGCTAGAGCTGTGTGGTGATTGGTTGAATCTCATCTGTTGTGCCTTGAAACTATGTAAACATCAATACTGTACAAAGAAGCGATGTGATATTAAAGAAGAGCTTTTTCCATCGTCCTGAAGTTGTCAGTATGTGTGTCATGACCTGTCCCCACAGCGACACATGTCCAAAAAGACATCTCTACATTGTTGAAGAGTGTGACAGGAATTTGCTAGCATCCTTGCCTCTTGCCCTTGTCTGTCATTAAGTCTAGGGTGCAGAGAAATGTCAGGACCTGCTGTGGTTTAGGAATGGTATTCCCTAATTTACTGTTCCCACTGAAACACTCCAAACCATGTGCTGCTTGCTTACTCCTCCCTCCCCCTGCCCAGCAGGCTGGAGAGGAAACCTGGATGCACAAAAGGTAAATATCACAGGCTGAAATAAGAAAAAAATTACTAGAAAGAGCGATAAGATAAGAAACTACCAGGAACAACAACAATATTAATAACAGAATTTACAAGAGCAACAAACGATTCAAATGTGAGCGCTCTGCACACAGGACATGGAACCGCCCCACCACTGACTTCAGCAGTGCCAAAGGGAAGGGACCCCTTCTGCCCATTCCCTGCATATGGTATAAGGTGCTATAGAATAACCTCTTGCGATGACCTGTGACGAGCCTCGGAGACGCAGTGGAGTGGCCCAAAATCAATGACACAAGTCTCATGGAGATACGGTCAATTGTCTCTCTTTATTGTGAAATCGGAGGGTATATATAGTTTCTAACAGGGTACATGGGGATCGTGGTTAATAATGATAGGACACAGGCTACTGTTCACATGGCAGCACTCTTAGTTCTATTGGATAATCTTTCTAAATCATGCAATGCTACTAATTAGTACTCTAAAATCTTTGCGCTGTCCATATCTTGTTTTCTACATTCTTCTTGCTTGTTTTCTACATTCTCTTTACTTGTTTACTTGCAGACTTCAGCAGATGTTGTTCCTCAGTTCTTAGGGTTCAAGGACACACCGTCTGCACTTTCTGGCACATACACAGGGTTGTGCAGGCAGGCTTCAGTCAGAACTGAATGCCCACTCTCCTGTAAAATACTCTCTAGAATAACCTCCAGGTCATTTTCTGGCTACTGAAAAGATTAACCCTGTGACGCACTGGCTTATTCCTGAGTCCCAAAAACAGGGCTAGCTCGTGGGACCAGGAGAAGCCGTGGTCAAGATCAAGGTAAAAGACGAAAGACGTTTTGTTCCTGGAGGGATGTTTATTCTTCGAAGGCCATGAGGAAAGAGAGCGCGAGCCAGCCCCTTCCCATGCTTTTCAAACCTCCGCGCCGAAGGGGCGGGGAAAGGGACACGTCCAATGGGACACCGATGACGTGAGGGGGAGAGGGGCGGGGAAACCAGGGATGAACCATCACCATCCGGAGAAAAAAGGGGGGTTGTGCAGTGGAACATACTATTATACAGTGCAAAATGAGCTACTAAAATAACAAACATAGTAATGCATTACAACAACCCTGTTCTGGCCAGAAGCAGAACAGGAGCCTTACTTTGTGCCCAGCAAAAGCAGAGTTGTATTGTAAGTTTTTGTCCTTCAGACTAAAAAATGTCTCCCGTAAATCTACTTTTCTCTAGCTGTGTAATTTCAAAAACCAGTTTATGTATCTTGCCTGAGCTACAGTGAGCATGGAGCTTTGAACTTTTTCTTATCATTGTATTTCCTCTTACATATAGTTGTTGTGGAAGAGCACTAGCCCAGAGATGCTTTCTTTTCTCTCCTGTTTAAGGAATGGTAACAACTGGGAAACCCATGAAAAAACAGTGGGAGGTTAATCCCAACCTTCTTTCAAAAGTTCTGAATATTTTTTCACTTCTAAGCATATGTCACCTTTACTTATATAGTTCATGATTTTGTTGTACTGCATTCAATATCTTGTATTACAGTGCTGATAGCTCTTTTTAAACAGAAGCAATCACAGAAAGTCTGAAATTTGATGAAACGGATTGCTAAATGCAGGCAAATTAATGAGAATCTGTATACCTGGCAAACAGCTCCCTTAAACTTTAGAAAAGAGGAGAAGACATGGGAGAAAAAAAAAAGCCATTCACAAATTGAGATAGAGTAGTCACAGATAAGGAAAAAATTTGGCAGATGCTAACAAGGAATCTAATTGAAGAAATTTATCTGCATTGTAGGTTTATTAGCATTCTGCTGAAATTATTTGTGTTAAAACATCGTCATGTACAAGTGCATCTAAAGTTCTGATGATGCACTATTTATCAGGATAAATAGTCAAGAGTTTTAAATTGCATAGGTGATATTCTGACTCTATATTGCATTTGTTTCTGTTATACAGATAGTTTGTTTTCACTATATCTTCATTGAAGACATCTGTATTTTTTGTTCCTTTGGCATTTTTTTTTACTAAACTGCCCTTTGATAGTGATACTCGTGAGACAGAGCACACTCTGTATGATTTGAAGTTTTAATATGTGTGGGACTGCCAAAAAAATCTACCATGTCTGGAATGATTTAAATTCTTTCCTTTTTTAGGGTTCTATTGTTTGAAAATAGTTTCAGAATTATTAGCATTATGTGATTTAAGCTTTCATTTCTTGACTCTTTGTACTGGATGTAGTATTATATTACAGAATGTTATTGAATTGTCATATTTTCTTTAATGATTATCGATAATTATTTCAGAATTCCAAAGATATAACCATGCTATACCTTTTCAGAGAAAATGAATTATAACTAACCTAATTCACACTTGTTTGGCTTAGCATTTGTCCTACAGTTCATGACTCATCATGACTCTTCATATGAGAAATTTATAAAATACTCCTTTGTGCTTTTTAACATAAAAAACAATCCTGCATTTTTGCACATTGAAGTCAATCTCTTTTTTCAGCTGTGATAGAATACAGTGTTAACTGAAGTCAAAATTATAACATATCAGTAAGCCAATAAAATTAATAAATAAAACAATATCCCTTTTTGCAATGTAAATGTTACCAAGTACACTTTAATAAGTGATATATTATTCATGCCTGTATACTTTTCAGTATTTTGCTTTACTCCCCTCTTACTTGAAAAAGGCCTAGAAAATAAACATTGGACTTTCTTTTAGTAGCTGTGTTTTCTCTAAAGAAATTTCTGTCTAGTAGTTCATTATTTCTTCCAAATGGCAGTCAAGCTGCTAGATGTAAAATTAAATTAATACATTTATAAACTAGTATATTTTTTCAGAAATAAAAGTAAGATCACCTGGCACAACTGATGAACAAAAGCTGAAGCTTGTGAAATATTAGCCTAAAAAGCCCAATAAAAATTGAATTTCAAAATTTCAGATATTTTGCATATTAAAATTATTATTGAGGTATATAGGAGGACAAATCACTGCCAATACAGGGAGTTGTGGCTTCAAAGCGCAGCTGAGTCTTTCAGACGTGTGAGGGTAGCTACAGAAGGCCATTCATGCATCAAATGGGCTTTTTGGCCTGAAAGAAGTCACTGTAATTCTGAGTGATAAACTAGGATCTGATAGAGACCAATAAAAACAGCTCAATAGCTATTTAAAGCTAAGGAAATTGATTAGGATCTAGATGGGAATTAACACAAGAGCTAGTAATGGAACATCACAGCAGGATCAATATGATCAAGTGAAGCCATTTTTTACACAGATGTCTTCACTCTTATACCCTAAAAGCTCCTTCATCATGCTTTACAGGCTGCTTTACAATTGGTCAACCCCTAAAATCATGCATCTTTCTACTGGCAGTGATTGGCTGACATTTGCTGTTCATACAGCAATTTCACAAGCTCCTGCACTAAAGTTTCCCATCCGTTTTTGCATTTGGGAGTTACTTCCTTATCGCTTCTTCCTTCTTCTCATCCTTAGTGAACTGCTTAATCTCCTTCTCATCCTTGGTGAGCTTGCTTATTCTGCTGAATACGCTGCATTCAACACGTAGGCCGGGTCCCACTTTTCCAAGCACGCTGTGCAGGCTGGATTGTTCACATGTCCCTGGTCTTGTAAGAAATTCTCCTCTACAGGGAATTATCTAAACAGAGGCTCCATGTCTAACAAAGAGTGCTCCAGAGAACTATGCAAAGTGTGCAAAACCTTGCTGCCAACAGACAACCTGTGGGTTCACTGGACTGTCTGTAACAATCACGGGGAGACCTGTTCTGCATGGATATACTGACCCAGGCATTTAAATTCCATTGCTGAACACGTGATGAACTTTTTGAAAGCCTAATCCAGTAATGCTGTTACTATATGTCACGCTTTATTGCTGGCCAAATGCCAGGCACCCACGACAGGCACTCACTCACCCCTCTCTGCATCAGCTGGGCAAAGGAGAGAAAAATTTAATGAAGGCTTCATGAGTTGAGATAAGGACATGGAGAAAACATTCCAAGGGCAAAACACACTCAGCCTACAGGTAAAAAGTGAATTTATGGCTAACAAAATCTGAGGTAGATAATGAGAAGAAAAATAAGCCCTTAAAAACACCTTTTCCCTTCATGCCCCTCCCTCCTTCCCACTGACAGTGCAGAGAGATAGGGAGTGGGNTCCAAGGACAGGCTGCTCCAGCCTGGGAGCAGGGGCCCTCTCTCCATCAGGTCTCCACTGGATCACAGCCTCCTCCAGGCATCCACCTGCTGTGGCATGGGCACCTCCCCAATGAGCTGTGGGTGAATCTCTGCATCCCCCGTGGATCCCCATGGGCTGCAGGGGCACAGCTGCTTCACCATGGTCATCACCATGGCCTGCAGAGGAATCTCGGCTCTGGCACCTGGAGCACCTCCTCTTCCTCCTTTCTCCACTGACCTTGGTGTCTCCATTGTTGTTTTCCCTCATGTTCTCACCTCCTTCCCTTCTCTGGCTAGGAAAAAAACTGTGCCCTACTTTGTTTTGATTTCTTCTTGAATATGTTATCACAGAGGCGTTGCCATCATGTCTAATTGGTGCAGCCTTGGCCAGCAGCATGTCCATCTTCAGAGCCATCAGGGATTGGCTCTGCCAGACATGGTGGAAGCTTCCAGCATCTTCTCACAGAAGCCACCTCTGTGCCTCCCCTGCTACCATAAACCAGGCAGTGCAAACCCAGCAGACATTTCTGTTTTCCAAAGCTTATTTCATGTAGTTGTCTGATCTTACTATAGAATTGAACCAAGTGCTAGACAGGTTTATCATTGGACAAACCACATGGTTATGGTGGAAAGATTTTATGTAATTCAGTGCATGCTGGTATTGCAGTTTCGGAGAAAAATAATAAGAAAAAAGTAATCTACAATTCTGGAAAACTATTCTTTCATGCTAAAAGGAATTTACTGGGTGCAGTGGAACTTTTATAAAAGCTATAAAACTTATACAACATGTCTAAACATACAAAAGAGAAAATTACTCAGTGTTAAAAATGACAAAATACATGTGTTTCTAACTAATCCTTTCACTTTGACTGTCCATTCACTGATTTTCTTCATGAGATTTGTGAAAACTTCAAGCATGTCTTTCAATATAGAGCTTGTGTAGCTCTGAACTGAGGCTGATATGTTTTCTCCTCCTTTTTCCTGCCTATAATGCAATCAACTTGTCTACACAGATTCTCCTTAAATTATCTCAGCGATAATACAGACCTTAAAACCAGGCTGTAAGAATTGTGAAACTTACTGGAGTCAGCGTTACTCTAAACAGCCAGAGAGGCAATTTTGACAAATGTAGAAACAGATAGAAACAGATGAGGTTCATATGAGAGAGAGAAAAGTCAAAAGTAATAGCCAAAAGAAATTTCCTCACCTTTCTATAGGCAAGAAAAATCATGCAATTTAATGTTTATGTTACATTAAATTGCATGTGTGTTTGTGCATGTGTATGTATTTTAATGGTGGTCATCTTTTTCTTAGAATTATGTCAAGACAACTCAATTTTTCCCAGTGGATAGTATGAGTTAGTTGCACATTTCTTTGCTCTTTAAAAGTCACATAGTCTTCTACCTAGTAGGATGCATTACTAGCAGTAGATTTGAAGTGTATTTCCTTTAAGGCTTCTGCATATTAACTCAATGATACCGCAGCTAAGTATTGACAATTAGATTTTCTTCTAGTGATCTAAATTTTAAAGTGGAAACCAGTTTCACTAAAAAATACAACTGAGGGTAGCTGTTTTGTTCTCCATTTTGTGCAGAAACTGTATTTGAAAACTAGTTTGTGTGATGTCACATTGCATTCTGCTGTGTCCTAATAGGAAGGTTTTTATTATAGCAATGCAGGAACAGGTTGAACAGCTCCTGTGGTCTGTATTGTGTGTATAGTTGTTAGTCAGAGATATTTAGTTCAAGCCAAAATCCACTCATTTGTGTAGATGAGCTCTGAGACTTGATAAGGGGCTTGCATGGCACTGCTAAGATAATGTACACTTCCCTGTTATTGGAGAAAAGCTACTTGCACAAATAATTCTTTTAATCAGAACTACCTGAATATGGAAGAAATTCACAGTGGAATTACTAACTGCATGGATGTGAGATGAATATATATGCTGTTACTCTTGCAGTGTTCATCTCAAGAGCTCAAAACTTCGTCAGTTCAGTCTGTTGTCGGTGCTCAGCTAAACTGTCTCTAAATGTATCTAGTTACACTGGTTTGAACAATTTTTTGAACATCATCTTTTGAGAAGACAATTTTGTTCTGATCTTATGACTGAAGGAAGTATTCCTGTTTATAATAGTGATCACCGGTTTCGTAAGTGGATCTAATGTGGGTTTTTTTTTTTCCCTAATGGGAATATAAACATGCTATGTCACTTAGCTGAAGGACTGATGATCTTTGTAGCTCCTGGGAGAATGCATCCTAGGAAGTTCTTACATGGCTGTAACAAAGAGATGGTGCCCACTTAAGAATTTTCTCTGAGAGTCTGCTGCTCAACTACCAGTGTTGTACTGCTTCCCATTAAATAATGTCTTTTTAAATTAAATAGTGAGCACAAGATTGTCAGTGAAAAACTATACCCCCTGATGCCTGAAGTGGCTACCTAAAAAACAGAGACTAGACAGGAATAAGGGAATAAAGGTAGGTATTCATTTTAAGGGCCTTCAAAGGTACCCCCTGGGGAGTCCAGAGGCTCCTGCCAAAATGGATCCCAAGATGGATGACAGGTCACGAGTTCTTCACACTTTTGTAAGTTTGGTTTTATAAGTTTGCATATCAGGGTCAATTCTCCAATTAAAGCTTCAGTTAAGGATGTAATTTCCCCAAGCTTTCCCCCCTCTCCAAGATGCTAGTTTACGGTTTACACATTTTGGGCCTAGGACGGTCTGAGTGTCCTTGGAAAGCAGGCCTGGAGAGGCTTTGTTATATCTACCTAGCATAAGAGAGCGGAAGTTAACAGGCTACAAAAAACTGCAGAGTTACACACTAGGCAGTACAGGATTTGAAAAAATATAGAAGTGAAAACCCAAGGCATCACCCCAACTTCAATGAAAAATTGTACCTAAGATGTGCTGCAGAATGCTGACAAAGTAATCCTCTTTCTAAAATCTTCTTTCTGTCATTCATTTGTCATCTGGTTTCTTTTTATTAGTCTCATAGCCAAAGTGAACTCTTACTTCAAAGATTTTTTTAACACATTTCTTTCTTTTATTCTTTTCCAATCATAGATTCACTCTAGATGAAGCATAGTGAGTAAAGTCATGAATATGAGACATCAGGGAAAAAACTGAGCTCGTATTCTTTGTAATAATTGTTTTATGTCAAAGTATGATTAAGTGAGCAGATGAAAATAAAACTGCACACAAAATTTAAATGTCATTTGATTGTTCAAACACTTCAAGTTTACCTTACTGCTTTAACAAGTTGTTATCTTATACTACTTAAGAAAAAAAAAAAGAAGCAGGTGGACTGTGTTTGTGGGAGAGAAAAAGTTTCAGAGAGTAAATTCAGACTCACTGACAGGTGCTGAGGAGGGCTGCTCTCAGTTCTGTTTTCAATCCCTGGTTACAGGTGCAGGTCTCTACAAAGCAAACAAGGAAGAGCCTGGTTTGTGAACATCCTTCTCACAACAAAGTGTGAAATGAATATGATTAAAAAATTTGAACCTTCCCCCTCATATATTGTCCTTGTTCCAGTCTCTGTCTCTGGCCTATATGCTGAAAACATTTATTTATCAAAGTACTGACTGCTTCTCTAAATCTTTGTGTTGAATACAAATGGGTTTTTGCCTATTTACGAATTAAACCTCACCTTACTTCTTAAATACTCTATGGTGCACACTGACACTCTGCTGCACACTGGCACCTTCCCATGTCAGGTGTCTATTCTGTTTGCTTTCTAAGGGTACTGGAATTCTTCCCATAAAAAGTATGTAGTATTGAATTTGCACTTGTGTTTAGATTAGAGTAATAAGTGATTCTTTACTTAATTTTTTCTTGTTCCACTTCCCTGGTACGATGTCAGTGATTGTTTAATCTAATATATTCCTACTGATAGAGGCTTCGAGAGGTCCCTTCTTTCAGGTAGTTCTAGAGAGTGATAGCACCCTCTCTGAGCCTCCTTTTGTCCAGGCTAAACACCCCCAGCTCCCTCAGCCACCCTTCATCAGACTCATGCTCCAGATCCTTCCCCAGCTTTACTGCCTGTCTTTGGACATGCTCCAGCACACAATGTCTTTCTTAGAATGTGGAATTTCTGCACTGGAAAAAGCAATAAATATAATGGGTATGGGCTAGGACAC
The DNA here is from genome assembly GCA_013400515.1 of Erpornis zantholeuca. Classification (NCBI taxonomy): domain Eukaryota; kingdom Metazoa; phylum Chordata; class Aves; order Passeriformes; family Timaliidae; genus Erpornis; species Erpornis zantholeuca. The sequence goes on along the minus strand of VZTN01029676.1, from coordinate 1,698 downwards.
TGCAAATATATTCCCCACCATCTTCTCAAATTCTCTGACACAACTGAAGTCAGTTAGGAGCTTCATGTCTAAATGGTAATGAACAGTTTAAGTAAGTTTCAACAACAGATTAATAAAAGAAAAAGTAATTTTCTTTTCAGGACAAATAAATAGTTTGTCAGTAAAGAGATTTATCTTTAAGTCTAGCATCAAAGATGCATAAATGAATTTAAAAGAATGAGTCATAAATGCACTAAGAGTATTATAGCCAAGCTTTTCTTTGTCGACATTTCTTTCTATGTCCTTGAGAATTTGATTTTTAATGTATTCATTGACAAGCTGAGTGCAATACTGAAAATTTGTTCTGTATTCCTTCTTAGTTTCAGCTTTCTCTGTACCTAAATTAAATAAGAAAATGTATGCCCTGGATATTTTTACAACAAATCAGTGAACGTTCCCTGTGATAGTAAGTCCAGATCTGGATCTGATTGAATTAGAAAATAAATCTAGATGAATTTTATTCAGAGAAATGCAGATCTTCAGTAATCAAAGGCAACAAAAATTTGTGAAATCTTTGTAGCTGTGGAAGTTCAGTGCTGGAAGTAATAGTGTTGATAGAACTATATTAACTATGATTTTGTAAACAAATATTACCTTTTACATTTTCACCTGCTTTTAGTTAAAACATCCAGGAATTAAGGAATAAGAATGAAAAAGCACAAAAGGCAGGTTTTTGTCTATCTTAAAAAACAGTATAGAACTGCAAAAGACATTCTGAGCATTACCGAGTTCTGACCTCTTCTGCCCTGATATTAGAAGTTGCTTCATTATTGCAGAATGTCTGATTTCTCTAAGAGACATATAAAATGAAGTAACTCTTAACAAATACATCTCAGGTGCGGGTAGCTCCGTTTGCAAGTGGAAGATTGAGATGCAGGTTGAGCTCTGAGTGGGAGCCTGAGACATGAGGCCATGAACTGCCAACTCATTTGTTAACAACGACTCACAAAGACCAGTGGCACCAGACAGGTGGATGTACACTGGGAAAGAGAGGCAGAATGAAAGACTCTAAAAGAAGAGCTGGACATGCATGCAATTATAATCCAAGGGTATAAAAGCCCAGGGATTCTCTTGTTGGGGATCATCCTCCTTGGCAGCAGCTCGATCTGTTTCTGTATTATTATGAATAAATTGCTTTATGGAACTAGACATCTGAGACTATGCCGTGGCTGAACCAATAAAGAAACCTGGTCTGACTGCAAGTGGGGCACCCATCAGCTCACTGGAGCTGACCACTCTGAAGGGACTTTGGGCCCAGGAGTTAAAATCTCTGGTATTGGGAGTGTGGCTGCCTCAGAGTTTTGTTGATGGTCAGACTGGCAAGTTTCCTGAACATTAACAAATCCAAAGTGAGTAAAGGAAATGTTTTCATTTATCTGATATGCATCACTGTTTAACTGTACATGATTTACAATTACATTTCTTCAAAAGGAAGGACCTGTACTATCTAACAAAGATCCTTATATGTGGTCATGATGGACCCTATCTAGGGGCCTGATCCACAAAAGACTTCATAGATTTTCAGAAGGCTGTAGATTTATTGTTTCATACATTTCATGCAAGCAAGCAAGCAAGGAGAGTGCAAAAACAAGATCTTTTCTCTCTCTGTCCACAATCTTGGCTCAGAGAGATTGTCTTGTCTGTGTCTGTCTGTGAACA
>VZTN01029674.1:1807-28576 GCA_013400515.1 Erpornis zantholeuca | reverse complement strand
CACAAAGTGTAAGTTTGAAAATAATGGATTAGATTTCTTTATTCTTGACCTTAAATCAAGCCAACTGCCTGCTACTTTTCTATTTCTATATATCACTTCTACTCTCTCCAAATGCTCCTATTTTTAGCAGCTTAGAGATATAAACATTGAACGCTTGTACCCAAACATCCCCTAAGTGCACAGAGGCACACTGACACTGTATAACCCGCTGGACATAAATACAGGACAAGATACTGATTAGTCCAACTCATCTGGCATAGGACATTATAGTTTATGTCATTTTTTGGTTCTCGTTTTCTCATCTACTACTTTCAGTAAAATAAATGTCATCATAACACTAACAACCCTTCGGCTCCACCTGAATTAAAAGCTGTTTGCCCTTACCAGCATTAGGGAACTATTGCAGTTAACATGTAATTTGAATCAGAATAGCAACATCAAGCACTGACACTGTCCAAGGAGGTAATGACAAACCCAAGTGTATTAAAAAAGTGAGGGTTAGTGATGGTGTGAAAAGTGTTAAATATGCTTCTATTTTCAAATTATTAAATTGCTTACAATTCTTGAAGTATATTCATCATTTTGGTAACACTGTGTAGGCTCGTGTTACCTTTCAATTTTTAAAAGTCCCTTAAGTTGCTTTAAAAAAAGAAAAAAAGATTACTTCTGAAGTGTCATTTTCAACAGTAAAAAAATCTTCCTTCAAAATTGGCTGATATTTGGAAAAAGAGCTGATGATTAACAACAGCGTAGTTAGATCTAAAATCATCTTAGTTGAATGAGAAGGAGTCACTATTTTTCCATCTGCATTGCTAAAGTGCTTTGAAAATACTCTTCTTCATTTGGATCACAGAGTTTAAGCTGCATATGTCTTTGAAAAATAAAATATCAGGATCTTATTCTAAGACTTAAAAGTGCAAGAATTGGACTGAAGATTAAGAAAACTAGGAATGTGCCAGAATACAGGAAATTAAATAGAAACTACTAGATGCTAAAATAAAGTGAAAATAATTACCTCAGGTACATTAAATTTTAATAAGTACAGGAGTACAATAATACATATTTTGCCTTACATTTTCATCTTAAATAATCTTGAACAAAGAGGATATTATGAAAAGTGATGGCACTTGAGTATAAAACATAGCAATTCTCTTATTTTAAAATAGGAAATACAGACCTCTAGCGGTCAAAATCTATATTAAATGAGTTAAACTTAAAAGCAATTTAAATGTCACTTTGCTTAGCTGTGTTTCTTTTGCATTTTCCTCCCCCATAATCATTCAAAATCACACACACCCCTAATTTCACTGTTCAGACATTCCACAGATATTGATTTTCCCAGAGGAAAAAAGCCCCTTCATCTGTCCTTTTTCACATAAATTTTATGACTGAAACAGTACTTGAAAGGTACTTGGGAATTGAAGAGAAAATTAATGAGAGTAGTCCATGAGAACAAACAGAAGAGAGATGTTAATTCTCCTCAGAATAAACTATGAAGCCATCCTGGAGGACAGACTCTTTTGAAGTGTGCCAGAGGAAATAAATACAGAAAAGTTCTTACAGAGAAGGTCAGAGTACATAAACAGATCACATTTGCAAGGTAACAGGAACAGTTCTGCTAGCACAAAAAAAGTAATAAACCATTTAGGTTTTGATGTTATAGAGAACCATGTCCTAAAAGGATCACAGGCAGTTTATTTTCCAGCTATATAGAGTCAGTAAAAGTGAAGCAAACCAGCTCAAGCTCTTGCAAGGGGAAGGCACAAAGAATCCACATACAGGTTCGGCCATTAAAAAGATACATACTTTTAAATAAATAAATCAAACATCACAAAATTAACAGCCATTTCAACAGACTGGCAGTTGGCTCATTTGCAGAGTTGTTACAAGAAAATGCAAAGGCCAATAGAGAGTCCTGCAAGTTCTGTTTGTTCTGAAGTCAGACCACCTCCTGATCCAAAATTGCAAAGCAACAGCCACCTCGACAGCTGCTAACACAGGTCTGCTGAGGTTTGCTTTCTGTGTTTGGTGTTTGTGACCTGATGTACAGACAGTGCCTGGTGCTGTACTGCCTGTCACAGTTCCTTTTCTGTAATATTTTGATTTATTGTCATTTAATGCCAACCTCTGTGGAAAGTAGTAGCAGTGATCACAAGAGCCTGCTGTAATGCCACCACAGTTTGAATTATATACCCTTATTTGTATTTCTCTTTCCCTTCACAATTCATCTATCAGCTGCGGATTAAAAATATTCAGGAAAGTCATAAGTGGGAAATACAGACTGTTAGAACTAGCAGAAGAAATAAGAGCTCGGAGAAAGGTAAATCTACAGCTTCACAATGGTGAAGCTTTCTGCTCAGGAACTCCAGGAAAGCAGAGAAGAGGCTGATGCGTGCGTATGAAATAGAAGTAGCTCTGTTCACTAAGGCCAGGAGGATAGAAAGGGTTACCTCTGCTGGATAGGAAAAAAAATCCTAAAAGCCTATGCCATAAAGCATGTGTAAGTGTCATTACTTTCACAGCAGTTAGAATAAATTAGGAAAGGAGGGAACTAAACTCTTAAGATAAAGTTTATGCCACCAGAAAGAAATAAACATAGCTAATATACTGAACATACTGTTCCAAATATTTTTCATTCTCTTTTCTCCCAGTGCAATAATTTTATATAAAAATAGAATGCAGCATCCTCTTAAACATGGAAATACCTTCTCATTTGTAAGAAAAGCAAATAACCCACCTACTGTCAGAGAAGGAAAGTGCACATTACCTAACGGTAAGGTGGCTAAGCTTTGGCAGAGTTAGTCAGCCTGAGTTTATTTAGTCTTTGTCAAAGCAAATATTAACTACATTTTTGTTCAAAATCTGACTTGTGACACCTGCTTATCTATTTATAGCTGATGGAGTTCTCACAGAAAGCACTGGGTGCAGCTATCTTATCTTTCGGTAGGCAAAGTGCTGTTTACCTTGCATGAGCCCAGCATTCGCTGTTTCCACAGGCAGTTTAATTAGGATGCATGTTCACCCAACAGAAGCAATGAATGGAGTGGTAAATAATAGTTGGCAGAGCAGTCTGAAGCATTTCATTATCAGTGACTCATTGTAATCAAAAAAGATAAAAGGTCTAAGAGGACGGTACTGCAGAACAGGGGTTTGCTGCTCACCACATAATTTGTTTGAGATTGATGTCACCACACCATTCACAGTCACATCAAATCAATCCTCTTAGAAAAAGCTCCTTGTGTATCAGCCTTAAAATGATCCAATTATCATTATTTTAACACAGGTCATTTGAGATGCTTTACATGCAATTATCAATGTGCACAACTTCAATATGTGCATTTAACTGGACAGTGGTTTAACCTGCTTTGTTGAATTCTGGCAGCATAGAGCTGTACCAGCCATCTATTTCTGTAACATTTCAAAAGAATCTGCAGTTCCTCCTGCGTAGAAGTATCTACATCACATGAATGTGTACAGCCATGATCCTGGGACAAGCAGATGAACTGTGGCAAGTGAGAATAACAGAGAAAAATTATGATGGTATAGAAAAGAAATCATTACCTTTAAGGAATTCACATTGCCATGGTGGCCCTCTCTTACTACTCAGCACTGCCATGGGCCCAAAACAATCGTTCCATTGTTCCAAAACAAATTACCTTCTCCAGTATTGAAGCTTTTCCTAATGTTCTGAGGTTACAGTTCTGCTCAAGGAAGCAGATCCACCTGAGGGTAGCTCTGAAACTTTAGAATTTTCAGGAAATTTAAAAATTGTGTTTGGGATTAGCAGTACCTTCCTTACTGTGCTTCAGATGTATGGCTCCTGTGAGGTTCATTCTCACAGCAACATTCAGACTGTTTTCAGATACACAGATGGCAATCCATATGTGTTTACCCCAAAGCAAACACATTACATATTTATATATGAAAATATTGAATGGATTTATTTTATTATTGATTGTAATTCCTTAGTATAATTTAAAACAGATAGCCTATCAGACACATAATTTTCACAATTCCACTGGCTTCAGTCTTACACCAAAACCTTTAACTCCAGAAGGATTACACAGTTCTGCAGAGGTAGATTGAGGTAAAATACTATTTCTCGACAAAATTCCTGATTCTTCATGGGAATTGATCTGCCTTTTTTTATTTCACAAGCACTCCAGAATATGTTCAGAGAATTCAACATCTAGAGTGCCAGACACAAGTTTCACATCTCAATTATTTTTTGTTTATTTTAACACATTTCTGAAAATGTAATAGAATCTCTGTTACTCTTTCTTGAAAGAACATGCGCTATTAATTAGCATCAACTAAAGCTACTACTAACATGAAACAGTACAGGTCACTGTGTGGGTAGGAAAGGGAAATTGGAAGCCAAAGAAAACAACACACTACACCAAAGGGATGTGTGAAGAGGCCAGGGGAAAATTGCCTTGGCATCTACCATGGCACCAAATCAGCCCCCTCAAACAGGGAATATTCACCCTCAGCTGCGTTTGCCTTAGACACTGAATCTGTCACTCAGTACACACAGAGCCAAGTAGTACCAGGGACTGGTTAATCTTGTCACTGAGAAAGGTCTTACTCAGGCTTAACTGGGCCTGATCTTTGTTACTGCCCGTCAAACTTGCCCAGGTGATCTCCTGAGCAGAAGCTTCACTATAGTTGCTTACTGCAAAGTTCTGGGCTGTAATTTTAGTGGGTATATAAGGGACAAACAATATAAGTGACCACACAGCACCAGCATGTAGTGGGGACAGGGTAAATATTGCCAGACCTTGATGTTGCAGAACATATCAGTTACTGTCAAAGTTCCTTTCATAACCAAGGGATGAGATAAGAGAACTTATCTTGAAATCTTTTTATTGTGGTTTCCCTGTCCCAGGGATAGGCTGACCTTCCACAGAGCCAAACATCTCATATTTAAGATTCAGTTTGAAAGCCAAGTTTTGCTCAGGATGTACTAGAGGGCCATATGTGATCAGAATGGTGAACCTTTCTTTGTGTTAGCTCTATTGCTTGACCTTTTAATTTCTTAAACATGGCAAAAATAGCTGCTGTCATTTTGAGACATCTATATCAACTGAAGCAACAATTTGCAGAATGAATTGAAGAGGCTGGGAAGTGTTGCATCGCACGTCTTGACAAAGGGCCTATTATTTGCATTTTACTAGATATTCTAAACTTGATAGAATTATCAAGAACCTAAATCTTGAAATCACCCTGCTAGCTTTGTAGAAATGAATCAGGTTATTAATGTAAATATATGCTAGAACATGAGCTAAGATAGAGAAATAACAAGTCTTCAAAACAGTAAGAGCCAAAGGGTGACCTTGCTCACAAGATGCTGCCTGCAGCCTGTATTCTGGGTTCAGTTCCTGGCTCCACTTCAGACTTCCTGTGTGGGCTTTGCTGCAAGAAATCTTCCTCACTTCTCTATTAAAAACACAATCCATTTGTAATAAGATTTATCTTCCAACAAAAGCAAGTCAAACACTACACTCGGTGGCATTCCGCACTTATAACAGGAACATCAGTGCTGAACTATCAATTTTCTTTTTTTTTTTAATATCTATTATTTTTCAGGGAAGACTATCTGTTTGTAGACTGTGGAAAGTAACTAGTATCAGAGTCACTAACACTGTATTACCTGCTTTCTAAAGTCATCAGACATCAATGAGGAAATGATTCTTGTAGAAGGCACAGTCCCTGGCAAACTGAAATGTGCCCTGCAAAAGGAGATTTCATATCCTTGCTGTACAGTTACGATGGAGCAGAAATACAACTTCAGCTCTTGTATACATAAACTTTGTCAGCAAAGGAAAAAGTAATATGTTCCCCCTTGCACCATTCTTAAAGTCTTTGTACAGTTATTAATGTGCAACATATCAGGACATGTCTGGATTTTCACAGATTCTTTTTCCCTCACTAGTAGTTAAATACCATAGTTCAAGCCAGATGGGGAGCTAAGTAACTTCTGAATATTTAAGGTATTTTTGGTACAATAGAATACTACGTCATGTGTTTTCATCTTTCTCTGTGATGTGAAAATTGTCTCAAAGAATTAAGCTCAATGTATAGATAAAAATTTCTAGTGATCCATCTCAGAGACACAAATGAGTACCTAATCTAAAGTCACTTATTTTCCTAATTCATTGCAGTTTGTATTTACATAATTAATTAGTATTCAGAGTGCTTAAGTTTAGTTTCTGAGATATCTGAATAACTTAGCTCATTAGATATGTCACCTATTTATGGAAAGAAAATAATTTAAAGACTCCCCTGAATTCATAGTTATCTGCTATTTTCAGTCTCTCTTATTATTTTTGACATATGTTCACTAACCAGTTTCATTTTAAATTGGAACTTTGTTAATTGAAAGAGGTTTTCTAGGTTTCATTTCTGTTAAAAGAATCTAAAAATGTTCACCCAACTCCTAACATTCTTACCTCGGTTTTACTCTGCAAAGTCTGTATTAAAATAGGAATTGGTTGATAAAACATTTGACCATAGCTTATTTTAAAATTTAAAGACATTGACACATTGTGTTAGCTTGAAAAAAACTTGACATTTAGTTGAGAATTTTTAAAAGTTAAATCCCTATCACAAATACTGTTTTCTTCCTCTTTTCCCCTCGTAGGTGTGAGACTACGTCTTTCTCCCTGAAACTAGCGTGTAGCTGAAGAGTTCAACATGATCCCAAATTACTCTTCTGAAGAAACTGTGAAACGAATCCACGTTGACTGTCCCGTTTCAGGAAGGCACAGCTACATCTACATTATGGTTCCAACTGTTTACAGCATTATCTTTATCATAGGCATATTCGGGAACAGCCTGGTCGTTATCGTCATTTACTGCTACATGAAACTAAAAACAGTCGCCAGCATCTTTCTGCTCAACCTGGCCCTGGCTGACTTGTGTTTTTTGATAACTCTGCCCCTCTGGGCAGCCTACACGGCCATGGAGTACCAGTGGCCTTTTGGCAACTGTTTGTGCAAGTTGGCATCGGCAGGGATCAGTTTCAACCTCTACGCCAGCGTGTTCCTGCTCACCTGCCTCAGCATCGACCGCTACCTGGCCATCGTGCACCCGGTGCAGTCGCGGATCCGCCGCACCATGTTTGTAGCCCGAATCACCTGCATTGCCATCTGGCTGCTGGCCGGCGTGGCCAGCTTGCCCGTCATCATTCACCGCAACATATTCTTTGCTGAGAATCTGAACATGACGGTCTGCGGGTTTCGCTATGAGAGCAATAACACCACGCTCCGGGTCGGATTGGGTTTATCCAAAAATTTGCTGGGCTTTTTAATTCCTTTTCTGATCATACTAACAAGCTACACCTTAATTTGGAAGACTCTGAAGAAGGCATATCAAATTCAGAAAAATAAGACTAGAAATGATGATATTTTTAAGATGATTGTCGCAATAGTATTTTTCTTCTTCTTTTCCTGGATTCCTCATCAAGTGTTCACTTTTCTGGATGTGTTGATTCAATTACATGTAATAACAGATTGCAAAATCACTGATATTGTGGATACAGCTATGCCCTTCACCATTTGTATCGCTTACTTTAACAACTGTCTGAATCCTTTTTTTTATGTTTTCTTTGGAAAAAACTTTAAAAAGTACTTCCTTCAGCTAATAAAATACATCCCACCGAATGTCAGCGCACATCCAAGCCTAACAACCAAGATGAGCTCCCTGTCCTATCGGCCACCAGAAAACATCCGCTTGCACACTAAAAAGGCTGCCGGGCCTTTCGACACCGACTGAGGCATTTCGCAAAGTTCTTCTTTTGAACAACCTTGTGTGCGAAGCAGCAAGAACAACAAGATTCATCTGTGGTCCTGAACATCACAGCTCACTACAGCAGCACTGGATCATCTCAGAGAAACCATACTGTAAAGAGTCAGTAATGGCCTTTCACCTTTCATTGTCAAGAGGACTGCTTGGTTTTCATTTTGTTTTTCTTTACGGAAAGCAGTGTAAGTGTTGGACAGGCGTGTCAGAGTTCCTGCCAGCATCCTGCCATTTGCATGGAGCCACGAAAGAAGGGGAGGGAAAAACTCCTAACTTAACTTCAGAGGTGTTTTAAAAGGAAAAGCTTGTACAAACTACATGGAACACAACCTGGTTTGCATACATGTGAGCTATTCTGTTGAAGGAGTGGAGCTTTGTTGCTTGTTTTATTGGTGTGTTTCTTAATTACATAAATGTCCTGTAATCATATTTATAATATATTTTCGAATATATGCTATATATAGAGGCCAAATTTTAAACTCAAATGGAAATTTAAGCTCCTTGAAATTGGTCTTATTCTGATTTATGCTACTATTTTTTTTAATGGCAATTTTTTCATAATAATATATGCAATAAAATGCAGATTTATTTATTAAATATAGAATAAATATATTTTTAGATTTATATTCCTGCTCATACATTTCAAACATTGCTTCAGAAATGTACATTTATAGCCCAGTGGGTATTTTTATAGTAGTTTACAAAAATAACTATATATGTGGACAGAAAAATGGGGTTCACTCAGTTTACTCATGATAAGCCACCCTGACTTTGAAGAACTTTACATACAGGGGGAGTTGACTCCATACTCTGTATGACTAAAAGTAAAATTCTGTATTTGAAAATATGAGTTCTGGGAAAGAGGTGATCAGAAAACTTCAAACTAATTTTTATAATAAGCAGGGCACTCAGTGAGAGAAGTTACCAACTAATCAAATCTATTTAGTTTTTCAAATTCCTGCACATTTAATAAACTCATATACTCATGAGGAAAATTGTGACAAGGCTCATGTATCAGTTTAACTAATAATACTTTTAGTTCCATCACAAAACTTCCAAGGTGAAACTTTACTCTTGGCTTTTATGGAATTTCTCACCATTTATATAAAACTATACCCAGGGTATTTGCTCCCTGTAGAACATTTTTTTTTATTTATATGGAACAAATTCAGATTTATACTAACATAAATCAAAACTAAAGTCCAGATCAAACTCTCAATACAAATTAAGGGGAAAGGTGACAAGCGCTATAGGAAGTTTCCACTACTGATATCCTCTTTTGTGTCCTTTTTACCTCAAATAATGAGCTTCAGATAATATTTATTCATGATTCACACCCATTTATTGTCCTCAAAGATAAATTAGTTCATAAATACTTTTTGACATTACAAAACTTAATAAAAAATCCAAAACTCTACATATATCACATAGACAATGACACAACCCCTAAGAATTTGCAGTATATACTTCAGAATTTTACATCTAATGTGGCTTTGTCTCAAGTAGTGAGTGGTTTGATTATCCATATCTTCTGATGATCAAAATCAAAATATAACAAAGTTATTTCAGTAGTTTAATACTTCTTAAGGAAAAAATGGGACTACAACCAGGTCTAGGAATCTTCCTACTCTTTCATTCACTTACTCTAATGAAAGTTTTTTCAGTTTTGCCTTTGTTCTTCCAGCTGCAAAATGGGAACAATGCATCTACTTACATGTGTCACAAGACACTGTGAGGAGTCACAATTTTTAAACCTGTATGTTAAAAAAAAGCTCCCTTGTTGAAACTTTACGTTAATTTAAGTGCAAGCTAATATTTCAACATTTGAAGCCTGAATGCCATTTAAAGACATATTTAAATTATTATACTGAATACCTTATATTTAGCTTACATCTTTACATGCAAGGCAGCCATTTGCCTAAATTGAATATGGCAATTACCCCATGCATTTTCAATAGCATCCACAACAGGACCAGTGCCCCAGCACTCTGACAAAAGACCAGCAGACATTGCCATTTATCTGTATATTTTGTTCATGGACGCACATGCACAGGCTGAGCAGCATCAGGAGCTTCCCCTGGCATGAGCATCTCTGTTCAGCCATAATTTAGTGTGCTGTGCTTGCCACCTGCTGGATGCAGCCACAAATTTGCTTACATCTCAAAAGTTGTTACAGGAAGGAACACCAACGCTTTCCTGCCACCTGACGGATCTGAAGATTCTCACCTGTGGCAAAACTCCTATATAAATAAAATACAAACTTGTCCATCTGGGAGGCCATTAACTTCCTTGACGGGGTTTAAGCAAGCTTTGACTCATCACCTGCTCATCCCTTTGGCCACTGAAACCCTGTGTCCACAACAACCACAGTTGGGAGCTCATCTACAAAACATTGGTTGCATTCCTACAAGAGCTGCCTCAAAGAGAAGATGTAAAAATCAAAGCCATTGGTTACTGGTCTTGATAATTTGGTGCCAGATCCTGCATTTTTAAAAGGCTGTGTATCCCAGGCTACAGGTGCCACCTGCACCTACCTGTGCCATGTGAAAAAGCAGGAGCATGCACATTCAGCTGTGTTACTAGAGGAAAGGTAGGAAGGGATTGCAGCTGGTGGGCTGAGGGCAACACTGACATTGAATTGATAGGCAAAGAAAGTGGAGGGCAAAGCTGCTGTTAAATAATTCTGGGAAATTTTTGTTCTGCTAAGGAGTAGGAAAACAATCATCAGCTGCCAAATATACTAGCTCCTTAAAAGAAAAAAAAACCAGAAAATAGCAGATACTGAAAAGAATCTAGAGATAAAACTCTCCTGCAACTCTAATTGGGTAGCAGCAGAAAGCAAAATTTTGGAGCCCAGAGTTACTGTGTACAGCCAGATCCTGCAGTTTCACAACACCCCAAACTGACAGCTAAGGGAAGAGCCCACAGGACAGACACCCATGCCACTTCCACCATGTATCTGCAACCAAGGCAGCTGCTGAGAAAGGTTATTGCATACACTCCCTGCCCACCCAGGGGCTGGAGACCTGTGTGTGGGGTAGGCAGAGGACAGGTGAGACAGAGGGGACGGTCTGGCCTTTGCTGGGGACCCTTGGCCATGTGGTCCCTACTGGGCAGTAGGCAGGAGAAGGCCAGAGTGTTCTTTGGTGTAGGACCTACCCAGTGCCAGCTCTCACCCAGAGAGAGTAAGACTTGGTTCTGTATGACTTTGCCATCTTTCGGGAGCTTTGGGTTTAGCCCTCTTAATATCAAAACAAAACTGGCCATAGATGTTCAAGAGCAAACTCCCAGTACCTTAAAGAACACAAAGTTAATTAATATGCAGTAGTATGCAGTTATTTTTAAAAGGAGTATCCATAGTGCTTTGAATTCCTGGGATGACCAAAGTGAAATACTCCAAACTCTTAGTCTGTCCTTGTACTCTCCTGTTGTGCAGGAGTCATGTGGGAACCCAAGTTATGTGGGAACGACATATAACCCTAAGTACAGGCATTACAACACCTGTTCCACTACAATTTTATTTATTTGAATGAGCACCTTTTCTCTGCTGAATAATTACTAAATCATATATTTGAGACACGTACACACATAATATTTATTACTATTTATTGTGCAATAGTGCTTTATATGACTCATGTTTTGTGCTCTATTCTCTACTTGCTTGGCCATTGTACGTCCATCCTAAATCATACTGTGTAATCTGCACTGGATAGCCCAAATTCCAACAGAACCATTACAGATAGAGTGGGGATTAATCTGGCTTCTTGGCCTAACAATTCCCTTGTGTTTACATTGTTACTCAAGAGGTTTCAGGGCAAGCACAAGACCAAAAGTCCTTTACTTTACCAGCATAACTATTTAGGTGATAGTTTCCATTGTCTACTTGAAGCTGTGACAGCAGCAGAGAATAGAGTAAGTTTTCCAGGTTTGGTTTAGTTATTTTGATAAGCCTGACCTCCTTTTTAAGTATACTAAAGTGCAGGTATTCCTGGGAGATATTTGCCACTGAAAGGAGAAACAAATACTTGGGAGAGGGTGGAAGAAGGCCTAGAACATTGCTGAATTTGGAAATTTTAAGTGTTAAATGTAAATACTTCTTTTTAGTTTTGCAACAGACTGGGGGGAAAAAAACCACATACACAAAAAAAAAAAATATTTCAGCTTAGTAAAATCTTCCACAAAGTTTTGAGAGACTCTAAGTTTCTTAATAACATCCTGCTCAGTTTGGAACATGTCAAACCATTCCTGCACCGCTCACAAGGTCAGGGTCTCCAGCCCTGCCCTTCTGCATTGCTTTATAGGCTTGGCCAGACCCTCATCCCACCAGCTCGTGCAAAGCGAGGGCTTTCTATCAATCACTGAGTGCACCTCAACAGCAACCTCCCCACCAAGGCTGAACCAACAAATCCTCAATGCCACAGCCCAGCCGCCAAGCTCATTGTCACCAGAGAGCTCTGCAGATGTGACAGGACTCTCACATAGAGGGATAGGGACAGATCAGATCCTGCCTGAGAACAGCACTGTGTGATCTTTAGTGTGGACTGGTGCCATGGCCTGCAGCTTTGTTCTTGGCAAGTTGGGTAACAAAAGCTAGGTATTATTTTCTTTCCAATATTTTTGTGCAGTTGTAATTTGTGAAGTGTGGATGTTAAATGTTTTCTATTTCAATAGAGATAGTTTTCTATTGTAGAAGTTTACCTCAATTATATAACAACTTCTATTGTCTAAAGTATTACTAAAAACATACAGGTCATCAATAAATGTCTTTGTGAAAGTCCTCTCCACTGCTGTGTTAAGCACCCAAAGCAAAGTTTATGTGTTGTTGTAAGTACTACACTGTTATCAGTATAACTACAGCTATATATATAAATATATATGTCTGTTAGGCATTATCATCCTTAAAGTATTTCTGTGTAATGCTGTAATGTTTATATACCACTATTCCTCATTTGTTTTAACCCATATCCTAACCCAGCTCTCCCTTAAATCTTTGAGATGAACAGGTTGTTTCTGCAATTCCTAATGGAGAGGATACCCAGCTAGCTCCAAAATCACATGTAGAACAGCAGTTCAGTAATTCATTTCTGTATCCCAGAATAGTCTAAGCTAATAACATTTACTTGGAGTGGAGACTTAGCAAATTGCTCATTTTCCTATATACAGGTTGGAGTTTGAAGCCAAATTTAGGCTTAACCTTTTAGAAACCAAATTTAATTTCAGGGACAAATTTATCTAGAATATTGTGTTAAATATGTGATCACATTACATCATGAATAATAGCCCTAAAAAGCCAGACTCAGACTGCCTGTAGCTGAGGATTCAATGCAAATATATCCACTTAGAATATAAGCAGTGCCACATCATCCTGTGGCTTCAGTAGAAACACCATCAGGTTGCAGCATAGTAAGAACCAACTAAACGAGAAAACAAAACAGGGAGAAGTTAATTTTGTGAAAATATGTATTACAGTAGTGCTAAGCATATTTAATTTTTAAAACACCTATGGAACACTAAAGGATCTAAAATAACTTTGTTTTAATAAGTTTATATTCATTTAAGTAATTTTTATGTTTTTATAAGGATTATGTTTTACACTGTAAAATGATTTCCAAGCATGAAAAGCAACATTGCAGACCCAAAACCCTTTCTGTATAGCAGCACCTATAAAGTGAGACCTTGTGTATGACTTGCAGGATACTTTTCAAAGACAGGACATAAATAAGTGTACATGAGATATAACATTACCTACCAGAGCATTGTTAATGTTGAGCCTGAGTTTTGTGATAAGATCATTCTAGATACAAATGGAAAGAAGCAGCAAAAAGGCATATTCTGTATACTAGACTGTACTATACAATGCCACTTTTACATGTTCAATTCTGAAGAATTATATTTCTGGTATTTTTTATTTGACAGGTCTCTATACTGTCATTTGTAATTTTTACATGAGAGTAGCCAGGAGATATGCACTGTTCTGTTTAAAAAGAAAATACAACTTTTTCGACGGCTTTCTATCTAACATGACTGCAAAACCAGTATCCTTTTTCACAGAGCCATCTACATCAGAATGGTTGTATTTTGAAATACTGAAAATATTAAAACAATACAAAATAACTTAAGGAGGTGTCAGCTTAACTTATTCTTCACACCATATGTTTAGGCTGTTTCTCTCAAGTTTTGTTTCTCATTAACCCTACAAGTAACTGTGTTTTTATCTTTAACTCAGCAATCATGACATGAACACTTGACTCTAAAATATGTACATTATCTGTACAGCTTATACCCCAGAAATTCTAAAGTTGCTCATAATTTTTTTTTGGATCAGCAATATTTGTGATTCAATAGCCTATTAATTAAAGAAGGCCTGAAACATTTACTGGAAAAAATACACTGTACTTACTGCTCAAGCCTAGGTAATGTTTTACCAAGGGATGTGCTCCTACAATTGTTTTCATGAGGGATTCACCACTAATGTGCACATCAAATATGTTTTAAGAGCTTGACAGATGAGTACCAAAATGTCAACATTCAGTACTGTGACCCAGAAATATGTATTTGATTTAAATGTGGAACTGAATCACAGTACTGTCAAGACACTAGAAAAGTACACAGTACATTAAAAAAAAAATCTAAAGGCATATTCCAATTTTGATCTCAACTCCAGCCCAAAAGTCAACTGCAAACTTTTCATGCAAGGTAAAATTTTCCTTACACTTCGCTGCTTATCTTGGAGCTGTTTAAAGGCTAAGTTTTCTGCCAAGTTAGTTCAATTATTTTGACAAGGTTATTCGATGACAGAACATGCCTTTATCTCTCCTGACATATCATTTGATTGATGAGCTGGTTATGTCACAGGAGAAGCTGATCGACACTGCAAAGCTCCAGAACTTCCAGCTACAAGGGGATCATCACCCCTGGCATTCAAACCTGCACAGAATATTGGTGTGCTCAGAACACAGCAATGGAACCCAGTTTCACTTATTGCAAAATAAAATTTACTCCCCCCGGCCCCATACAGCCATGGAGGCAACAACATCCTGAACAAAATTTACCATGGGTGGAGATATCCCCTAATTTCCCCTACTATGCAACACCTGCAATGCCTACAGTATTTCACTTACTGATAACATTAACTGATAAGTGACTGCCAGCCAGCACATACCATGCACGTGCCACTGCTGCACTCCAGCACGATGGAAGCATGGACTAGAATGAACACTAGGGCTTGTTTTTGTTTGGCAGAGCCTCACATGTAATTCATCATGTCTACACTTAAATTTTGGGCTTTCCACCCTGCATTTTTCTCCTAACAGCTATGCATGAAATACTCTCCAGGGATTAAGTTCACTATAACAGTGGAAGAAAAAACACATGGGCAATACTAACGATTTGCTCCAACACACATTGTGTTAATCCCACATTGTTTTTAAATGTGTGTTTTCACAGAAAACAAAGGAATCTAAGACTTTCCCTATATGTTTTTAATTTGGGAAATGTTTGATTTCCCAAAAGCACAGAGCAGCTCTCAGAAGGCCTCTAACAAATGTGAAAACAAACAAACATTCTTTTGCACAAGCTTTGAATCAAGTTTAGACAGTATTTTTGATGTAAATTGCTGACTGTGCATTTGACAGGATTTTGCTGGCAGTCATTCCAGTATTTCTTTCTCCTTCAGAGGGCCTCTCAGCAACAGGACATAAAATATTCTTTATAACAGAGGGTAAAAATTAAAATAAACACTGAATAATAAATATTGGAAGACAGGTCAATGCAGCTGTGGTTCCTAGAGCTGCATTACCCACTATTAATTTCATTGCATTGAAAATGATATGATTTCAAACCCAGAGCGTCTCTAAAAGGCAGGAGTTCCCTGAAGGCTCAGTACTACTTCAGGCTCTTGCAAAGATATAAATCTTAAGGAATTAGAGGACTTGAAGTTGCAAACATACATTTAAGTATACTTAAACCCCTTGATATTCTACATTTCAACCTTCAATTTGCACCTTTGCAAGCATTGACATTGATTTAGAGAAGTCAAAGCAGGTCAGTAAACATTGTCCATAAACCTGTCACAGCTGTTCCTATCTGCAATCTAAATACTCCTTTTAAGATTTCTGTTGGGCAGTGCTAAAGTCTGTCTTATTCCCATCTAAAATGGTATTGCTTCTGTGGACAAGAATTGCTACTCTGGTAAATGAGACTGAATTTTTAAGATTATGGAAAAAAAAGAGAAAACTAGGCAATCACCTGTAGTGCACAACATCGAAGAACTTAAAGAATATGCAGAGTGGCACTGTGATGTGGAAAAGAAATTTGTCAAATGAGCACAAAACACTGACTGAATCCTGTTCACACTGACGTCAGGAATTCAGTTACGGGCTTGAATGAAGAGACACTAGATTCTAAAATATATCACATGCTACTGTTCACTTTAGAAATGGAGGAAAAAAGAGCATCTGAAAAATAATTTTATCTCCTCTAAGACAGATACAAAAATATACATTGTGCCATCATCTGAGTGTCTGAATACTGAACAGATCAAGGCAAAATGATGGAGCCAAGCACTTGATCCATCTGCTTGTGCTAAAGGTTGCTTTAAACACAGCCAAGCCAATCTAGAAAACACTAAAAATTAACACTCTATTTCCTTATGCTGTGAGGCAGCTTCCTAGCCATCTTGTTTGGTTTGTGCAGTACTCGGCACTTCTTTGTAGCATGTAATAGTCAGGATATTAACCTGATGTGATTCTGCCTCACTACCAGAAAGGCTGAAGTAATTTGCTTTAAAACCATGTAAAGTGTCACTTAATAACAGAGACAGTGGAATAAGGTCATAAATTGAGAGGAGGAGAGCAGGAGGAAACCATAGCAGCATAAAAACTTTTATTGGCACTTAAGAGTATTTTTCCCTGATTGAAGCAGAATTCATGGAACAACTACAACATCATGACAAAGATCAGTAATTAGCCCTTAAGAAGTACCGTTGTTTTCTGACACTTCAGAAGCTGCTTTTGTTTATTTCAGGAAACAAAACATCAAATTTTCTTTAGACTATCCAAAACTGTATACACAGATTAGCACCAGCTAATCATCCAGTGCCAGCATTTTGCTGAAGCTCCCACTGTCAAATAGGAGACTAATTGATGGACTAATTTATAACTGTAATTCATTCTTGTCACCCAAGCAGTTTTTAAGGTAGCAATATGCACTTCAGTACCCAGTATTTAGATCATGCTGTACAACAATAGAAAATATACACTCAAATATAGTGAAGGAATTATTGGAGATAAATTACTGTTAAACAATTTAAATAAATTCAGCCAGAATTATTGTCAGGAAGATATATGTTATAAAAAGAAAAATCAGTATCTCAATAAAGTCACATCTACACAAAGTCATCCAGGCACTTCCACAATATTTGTATCATGATAGACCTTTCTCTTTGTACCTAAAAGTTACTTCCACCCTGTTATGAAATGTAAAATGCTTTTCATTTTCAAGTTCATATAACAAGACTTGAATAGAACAGAGAACTTCTACGATTCTTCATAGCAGGGACCACATTCAGACCCATGATCACATTCTTTTCCAGTCACCTATTCAAAAATCAGAAAATAACCCTGCAGCAACTAAATTGCAATTCTGTCTCAACTGATTAATGCAGAACAGCAATATTGAGAAATTGTCAGTGAAACAGTAAGAAGAGTATGTGTGTGTCTGAGTGCTCTGTTGATTCTTGCATGTTTGTTTGGTTTGGGGCAGGACCTGTGCATATAAGGGGTGCATTTATCACAATTGTTTTCTCATTTAGAAAAAGCACAGACCTCAGGCCTCTTTTTCTTCTTCATTTCACATACTCTTCTCTTTATTTAGGTATAGCCCTTTCTATTTTGTTTTGTTTCCCAAACAAGGCTCTCTGTCTTGGTACTCTCTAATGTTATTTGAATCTTGTCTTTGACTTAATCACATTATTTCAATAAACTTGGAAAAGTCTAAACCTAACCCTGTAACTTCAAAAAAATGCTCAAAACTTTGGACACACAACAGCCTGCTCCAAATATCACTGCAGAGCTCACTATCAGCTTGAAACCGTAAAGAAAGGTAAAAATACAGCAGTCTCCATCCCAACCAAGCAAGCAGATGCATCTATCAAACATGTAATTATTACAGACCACTTCCTCTCTCCAGAAGAGGTGAACACCTTCCCATGCTTATGCCACCAGCTTCTAGAAGGAGTGGGGTTTTCCTGTTCTGCTTTTCCAAGTGAGAGCACAGATTTGACAGCTCTCTCCATAGCAGAGAGCTCAGACTTCTCACTCCTATTTCACACATTACAGTTTCCCCTGCTTTGTTGTCAACCTCCACATTATGTCTAATCTTAAAATTAAGTGTTATGAAGACAAGGAAGACAACAAAGCATTAGAGAAATGCTAAAACTAGACTTTAGGCCCTGCTTCTACTCATACATGTAGTCTGCCATTTGGTAGAACATATTTCCTCTCAGAAAGCTGTTTAAGAATGAAAAAATATGTAATATATAATCTTTTGACCACATCCCTTTAAAATAGCTACTTAGTTTACTATAGCACACTCATCATGTGTATCCACAAAGTTGCAACAAATTTCATTTAAAGTTTCATTGACAAATTATTAAATTCTCCCCAGTTTGCCAAATTTTCCAAGGAATACAAATCTTCATGTAAAAATGCTGCTGCGAAAGACAATTCTGTGCAAACTTAGACATACAAATAAAAATAAATTATGCTAAGACATCACCCCATGTGATTTCCTGAGGGAGAAAACCCCATAGGATTTACTGAGCTGGGAACATAATAAGAGACAATCTGTGAATTAATACTCAAATCAAAGCATAAGGATTTTATACACTAGAAGATTTACTTTTACCCCCACTAAAACTTTTTTTAAAATGTAAGCACTCTTATTTATCAACTCCCTAGTGAAAAATATTTGTGGTATTCTTTTAAAAAAACGATGAAGCAAAACAGATGTCGCAGAGCAGAGCACAGCGACACAGGGAACAGTTGTTCGCTCGCTCTCCAGTGTGCCGTGCACATTATTTGCAATCATGCAAGCCCTCATTAGGCCAAGTACCGAGCCAGGATGCAGCCTTGCTGCCTTGGGAGCTATGCACGTGCAAGTGAGATCAGGATTTGGTCACATTTGTGCTTTCCTGGCCCAACATGCTCAACCAGTGCTATATAAATTCTTACAGATGCACAGACAAACCCAACCACGCGTAACTTCCCTGCTGGCAGCGCTCGCGCTCCCTGCTCACACACAGCTCACAGAGCTCATGGCTGTCTTTCACCAGGACACTGACCAGCAGAACACGAAGTATGACTGTCTGCTCACTTCATTTATCAAGTGCCACAAGCGCAGGGAGCTCATTGTGATTCTGTCATGTCAAAGCCTGCTCAACCACCAGCTTACCTCGGAGAAGAATGCCGTGCCCTCACTGTGAGGCCTTCGTGGCTGGTGAGGCTGTGGCCGTAGTCCTGCTGAAGGGGAAGCATTTTCACCCACCTCTCACTTTCACAGCCCAGACTTTGTTCCCCATCCAGCACAGAGACCCCAGCTCAAACAGGAGTGGCCTGTCACTCAAGAGAGGGATCCTGAGTGCTGCCCTTCCTGCCCAGCTCCTGGCAGGGCTCCCAGCAGGGCACACTCCTTCTGCTGCCACACTCCTTTGAGACCCACCTCAGATCTGAGGGCATTGTGTGCCTTAATGAGCCTGATGAGCAGCACCCGGGGGCTCCCCACCAGCAGCCCATTGCAGTCCAGCCCCCAGTGATGCTGATGGACACTGGTCCTGTCCCAGCCCAGCTCTATCTCCATGGCCCTGTTTGGCCACCCCATGCTGTGTCCCACCCAGGTGCCACTCACCAAGCCCAAAAGAAGAGCACTGAGAGGTTTGAGGTCACTCTGGAAGTGGTCTCTGGGGCCAAGAGGGGGCTGTAGCAGAGACCAGGATGTAAAAGATTTCCACTCAAGCTTACCCAACGCTAGCATTACATCCTCTATAAATCCCACTTCAGAATCCACAAAGACTGGTTAGGATTGTCAAAATCATTTCAGTCTCGTTTTGGCATCTAGATGCTTTTTAAGACTCAGTCTCACGTGGGGACAAGTTTGAGTTTTGTTGGATATTGAAGATGATTTAAAGGTTTTTCCCAAACCTAGGCAGTGCACCTGACAAGCATTAAAAAACAGGTAGGAAAATAATGTGCAATGCAGACAGGTTTGGCCTAGTGATAAAACCCTTTAGAGGAGGAATGTAAAATGGGGTATTGGCAGCCTGAACTTGCAGCTACAGTCCTTCACCATTTTCATCTTGGCTGATTGGATGAGAAAGACTTGGGTCCCACATTTCAAAGTTCAGCCAGTTTAATCCATTCATAAACAGCTTTTTTCCAAATACAGCCACTTCTTTTTGCAACACAGGTAAGGAGAAATTTTGGCACCGTAGCACTGGAAAAATTTAAGAACAGATAGTTTGGATACCTATCAGGAATGACACAGATAATCCAGCTTTGGGCAAAGCCATGGACTAACTAACTGCTCAGAACTTTCTATGGGTTTAGAGACACTTCTGAGGCAGAGGATGAGCTGGTGGAATAACTCAGTTCTTAAACATCAGTTTCTTCAGTCCTTGCTGCAGTTCAAACCAGCAGGCAAATCCCCTGCTGTTGACTACAAACAGCGCTGGCCTTGTGCTAAGGTTGCAGTTCATGATACTGACAACACTGATTTATACCAGAAAAATACAGCCTGTGATAAGCTTGGAAGAATTAGAAAAGGCCTTGGCAGAGCTTCAGCACAATTCCAGCATAATGTTTTTTGTCTACTTGCCCCTTGGGATGTTATTCCTCTACCATAGGTGTTGTTTCACAGGAAACCATTTAAGATCGATGCTCTTGAACTACTTTTGACCCTTTCAGAACCTGCAGTCTCTCCCACCAAACAGCTTCCAAATATTGATAGCAGGATATGCAGGTCAAAGATGGCAGGAGAGCCTCTGCTTTATGCTGTTATTTTTACATGCTGAAAAAGGCATGAGTGACTTATATTTATGATGAACCATTTGTATTGTGAACACATGTGTTTTACGAGGTTCATCCTTTTCCCCTTGGAAACCTTGATATTACTGACCTGAAAAAAGTACAAAAATTCTTCAAACCTTGCAAGGAAACGTGGGTTTAGATTATAAAATCTATGAGTTATTTGACTTTACATGTAAAATATAACTCCCTTCTCTCCTCCAGCCTCAAAAAATTGGTCTAGCTGTCAAATTAGTGAGAAATTACTTCATTCAGGATCCATACAAGAGTTAAAAACAACAGTCCAAGAGTTTACATCTGAATGCTATTGAAACAAGACTTCTGAAAAGCTAAGACAAAAAAAAGAGTAAAAGTTACCAAGGTTTCACTTCTGTCATTTATAGAATTTCAATTTTCATTTTTAAACAAAAAAAAAATCTATTTTTTGTCAGCACTGGGCTACTTCATAACAAAATTATTACATTTTTCCTAAAATATCATAATTTAAATACCTCTTTTATGAATATGCAATTTTTTACAAATGGAAAAAAATTAATAACTGCCTGAAATAATACCAATGCATCTTTAAAAAAAATCAACTTATAACATTACACAGCTCCCTGCAATGATCTGCAAAGAGCTCCATATATTTGTATCCTTGTGGCCGTATTGGAGTGTGGCCTCAGTCAGCACTTCTCAATAGGGGTTTCGAGGAAGCAGACATTTTCCTTTCATTCAAAGAAGTATAACATACATTTAAACCATTTATCCATGTAAGTAATTGGAAAACTACCACTTCTGTAATGCTAGAAAATTATGAAGGGATTGAAGGTCAGCACAATTTCTGAGTGGACAGACACAGACAACACAAAGCAATCCTTCTCTAGCTGTGTGGCCTTAGCCATAAGCTTAAGAATTCATGGTCTAAGACTATTTGAAATGCAGAGTTTTATGGGTTTTTTTTAATACTTTGTGCTTGTCAGATTGTTTATATTTGCTTCCATATATAAGCTTCAATTCTTGCAGTCTCTTAGCCTTCTGCTTGACTCCAGTTCCTCAGGGCAGAGTGAATTAAAAAAGAAAAATTGTATAAATCAAGATTCCTTCTGGATCGCACTGCAGGAAAAAAATAGAGAGAGAATCACAATGCTCTTACTGCCTAACTCTCAATTATAGAAAAATAACACCAGCGAGAAAACCACTACTTTCATAATTACTCTTCTCAAGAATTGTTTTTCAAAATTCCATTAAAAGCTCTGAGTGCATTTGAAACTTTGAAGCAGTGAAGCAGATCAAAGCACATGTATGTTTATTCGCTCTTACTAAGGAAGATGTATGGTATTTGACAGCTACAAGCAATGTTTTTGTGGAACTTGCAGG
Source organism: Erpornis zantholeuca (assembly GCA_013400515.1). Taxonomy (NCBI): domain Eukaryota; kingdom Metazoa; phylum Chordata; class Aves; order Passeriformes; family Timaliidae; genus Erpornis; species Erpornis zantholeuca. The sequence goes on along the minus strand of VZTN01029674.1, from coordinate 6,335 downwards.
ATCAAAATGGCAATAAACTTAAAGCAGCATGTATCTTGATAGACTTAAATACAAAATATGCAAGTTATGTTGCCAGTTAAATGGATTGTGGCATTTTTCTCTCCTTCTCAGGACAAACATGCAATGTTTAAGATAAGAATCAAAACAAAGGAAAAATATATTTCTTTTAGTTATGAAAAGTAGCTTTCCTGTATTTTAACTAAAATGTATTTGAAGGGGAGAAAAAAGGTTGAAAAAAAAGTCTAAATCAAAGAGATAGGAGATAGGACATGGTTAAAGGATTAGATTGCCTCTGGAATGCAGAGGTATGGGTACTGCCACACACACTATTGCCATATCTTCAATACAAAATACTTCTATGGGTAGGAATAAATCAGAGCCAGGATTAACAAATGACAGTATCTTCTTTAACAGAGAGAACAATTCCAGAGAGATTAAGAACAGCTTTCCTCTGTCATTCAGTGCCTTGACCAAAGAGTCCACCAGGATCTTTGCTTCTTCTTTCTTTGTTACATTTCCTAGAGTTGTATCTGGAAAGAAAGAAGCCTCTTAGTGTCACTGGCCCAGCCTTTGTAATAAAAAAAACATGGGGGAGCAAAATATTGAGGAAGATGTTTTGCCTGGAAACACAAGTTCATACTCCCAAGCAACATCTACCCTTCATTTGTCAATTTTCCAACAACAGCTGCTGGTTATCTGTCATATGAATATGCTTTCAATGTACTGGGCTTGGAGCAGCTGGACCAACTTGAAACCAATTTGAAAAACATGTTTATAGAGAAAGGCAAAGGAAATGACCTGTAACATTGTAGACACAATATGTTCCACATGAGAGCTCCATCAGTTGAGTTTTTACCAACTCAGTTATTTTATTATCATTCAAGGTCTTCAGTTTTCACTATGCTGCTGTTTGCTAGTAGGTCTGGAATACCTCTGACTTCCAATCTGAGTTCCCACTATTTTTTGTGGTTTTTTGGTCCCAAAGGAAAAGCAGCAGCAAAACTGCCATTGAAGTGGAAGGCTCCACTACACATTCGTGTGCAACTACAGCCAAGTGACTGCATCAATGGCTGAAGCAGGATTTGCTTACCTAGTAGGCATGTGAGGAGAATGAAAAGGCAGGTGCTTCCTTTCTTGTGTGGCTATGAAGATACAAAAATCAGCCTCAAAGGAGAAGTGACACAAAATGGTTCAAAATGAATGTTTTTTCTTCCAAGTAATTCCCATGCAAAATGTGACAAATCTGCCTTAAACAAAGGAAGGAAGGTGATCCACCTTCCACCCACCCACTGCTCAAGCCATCAGAATTTAGTGAAATTTGACAGTTAGAAAGACCATAAAATTAACTATTGTGGATATTAGGGTCACATCCTAGAGTGTAATGAAGGAGAAAGCTGATGAAGAGAGCATTCTCTCATCCTTCATTCTGCATAAGTCCTTAACTTGATCCAGAATTGTTTCCAGGAAGCCAAAGTAGTCACTTTTGTTTCGCGACAAAATCTCTCAGTTCAAGTTCCAGAAGTTTGTTAGTCAATGACAGAGAGGTATTGAACACCATGACCTGTTCTCATTTTCCTGACTGAATAACAATTACCAGTTTCTTCAGTCATCAGAGAAGTTTCGGCAATTTACCTAATTCAGAAAATACATTAAGGTAGCAAAATATCTAATTAAAAACTGCGTGAATCAAAACCAAGCAAAATCCCAAAATTAACATATTCTGTTCTAAGCCTTCCAGTGAGAAAACAAAGCCAATGTGAGCAACATACTGAACAAACCAAGAGGCAGCTTTGCTTGGGTAGGAAAATCTTTGGCAACAAACCAAGAGGAAAAGATTCCCCAACCCTTCTAGAAGCTGCATAGTAGTAAAAATCAGCTAATCACAACAGGGAAGGAACATCACCTTTCACTATGAAACTCCTCAAGGTAAGGTAGGAATATTATGGAGTTCTATGGGGGAGAAAAATAGTAGTTTTACATCTATATCTAAAGATTCTATATTCCATATTTAAACTATTATTTTATCTGGTCAGGCTCTTGGATCAGATTTCCTGATGACATTTGCACACAACCAGCAGCTGAGCTGCTCCATGGCTGGAGTTCTTAGTCACAGAACGTCATAGGTGTGTCACATACTGGCTGCAGAATACAGCACTGGGCCTTGGGGTGCCTTTTCTCCCTTTTCTATGAAGCACTACTACAGCAACATTTCCACATCAAAATACTCTTTTTTTTTTTTTTTTTTCTCTTTTAGAAAATGTTTTAAATAATTCACAGAAAATGTAAAGATTTCAGGTAGCTGTGATGTTTCAGAAGGCAGTGGATCAAAGCATGGTCTCTCTTTTTACTCCTTCACCCCTTCCTAGCAGATCTGCTTTCAGGGTTGGCAGCTGAGAAATACACCAAAATATAACTAAGAAGCAGAGATAAATTAGTAGAAAAAAGCCTGTGTCTAAAATACGACCTGCTCAGTCCCAGTGTTTGTGTACAACCTAGTTTTACAAACTGTTTCCAGTCAAGTTGGTATAAAGAATATTTTCTCTTGATCATGCTTTACCAAGCAAAAAAAGGAAATAATTTAAACATCTGGTGTTGCCTGGGTGTAATACAGAAGAATCTGGATACTGAATTTAAAGCAGCTATCTTATCTGTGATGCCTTACACTTCCATGTGTGCAGGCAAAAGTATTTCCCTAGAATGTTGTTTATGCTCTGCAGCTTGCTTCTCTTTTGCTTCATTGAGGCCCTTTTCATACAAGTTTAACAAACATTTGTCCAACTGAATTTATTTTCAGATAAATTCATGGGAATGAGATTAGACTATGGTGACAAGATTAAATTGTTTGCACTCTGTGTTTTCCTTTGTTCCATGTAACCTACTTTTTACTAAAAAATAGCAAATTATTAATTTTTTGAAATGTCCGCTTTTATCTTTTGTAGTTGAACTCCTTCTGTGAATAAAAGGAACCTAGGAAAAAATCCATATCTCAGACAGATTAGGTCCCACACCCCTCAGTAGCATGCATTTGATTTGTTGTTCATTTTTACCCCATGATGTCTCACAAATAACTAATACACGTGCTTAAGTCAGACAGGTTCTCTGCTCAGTTTGAGTTTTGTTTACTTACATGTTCACAGAGGAACAAAGAGTGCCAAGATTAATTCATTCCACTTCATCTGCTACCCCATACTCTTGTAATGAGTGAGCTCTCACTAGTTTTTGCAATTAGCATGTTTTAATAAGGCTATCTAAGTATATATTATTAGTCCAATTAATTGCTTTGAGAAGAGTTTTATGAATGCTTCTGATCAGTTAATAACTGTCGGTCTGAGAAGGAATATATTTTTACATTAACAAACTGATGTGCAGAATCTATTTGAACTTTTTTGTTTGGTATTTTTTACATGCTCCTTTTGGCGTGAGGTTTTTTTTTTCTTTTTTTGCAGTATATTATATGAAGTCTAACTCCAAACTCCTCTAGAAAATAAGAAGGGAACTAATTTTACTGATCTTTTCATGTATGTTTTTTGGGGAAGGAAGCCAGAGAATTAGCCAAAGTTTTATTTGATTATAGTAGAGTAGTACTTTCATCTGTAGCTTGTGCATTTATTTGGGTTATTTCAATAGATGTGAACAGAAAACTTTATTAATTTCTAAACAGTCTTGTTTTTCTGAAACGGTAGAACTCCCTGACCTTAGCCCAGGTATAACAGCAGTTGATACAACCTGCCTCTCAGCAAAGAGCACCAGATTTCAAAATCATCCAGAGTTGAAGGTAACTATCCAAGCACTAGGCTTGAGATTTATCAAGCCTGCAGATAAAAAACAAGCTATGCAGGAGAAAAATGTTCATGATTTACATCAGCCACGAAGGCCATCACATACAAAAAGCAAAACAGAACAGTAAATTACCCAGCATTTACCCAGTTAAAAAAAAAAATCAGTTAGGTCTAAGGGTGGAATCAAGCTGCTCAGTCCACTCTCTCCCTTGAACCTTTCCTGTTAATGTTTTTCTTATGCATCCTGGACTTTCCCATTACCTATCATCTGTCTTTATTCCCACTCGTGGTGATCCTGCTGTGCTCTGTTAGCACCAATAGAGTATCACTATCTGGATCATATTTAGTGGGATGAAATGGAGATCTATGTGTCTGTCTAAATCCTTCTGTTAAAACTAGAGGTGGATGAGTGCACACTGACAGTCTGATTTACCTTCAGCCCCTGCAGAGCCCAGGATGGGAATTAGGGGAATACTGAGGAAGACACCATGCTAACAATCTGAATTACATACCCTGGAGAGGCCTCAGCAGTGGGTAGACCCTTCTGTGTCTTGTTACAGAATAGTTCTAGCACCACCTCAGCAGCATCTGGTTCTGGCACTGTTGGAGATATTTATAGGTGTAAATGATGTGCTGATCCACCCCAGAAGAGACACTCCTAGACCCATCAGGTGGAACATGGACAAAGATGGGAGCTGAAACTGGTTTCCATTAGTAAGAGGACTGAGTGTCTTGTTACTCTTGTACTT
>VZTN01029606.1:0-24487 GCA_013400515.1 Erpornis zantholeuca | reverse complement strand
TGTTTTCGCTCTGTAGGCTAATTAAACAATCCCTGATTGCAATAGAACTGGCACAGCAGCCAAAGCCCGGCCGCAGTTGTGTTCCCATCTCCCGCCCCAGCTGTTAAATATTAACCAGGCACGGAATGGAGGGTTTGGAACTTCATACAAAAGGTTTTAATTAGGGGTTGGCCCCCAAACCTGCCCTCCAGATCCAAGGAGCCTCCTGCCCTCCTCCTCAGCCTGCTCCGAGGCTGGACCCGGGGGCTCCTCCATTCCCCCACCAGGAGCTGCCCCTCTGTCCAGAGCCCACCTTGGTCTGGCTGGCAGAGCTGATGGAGCCCAGCTTGGCTTCAATTTTATCCTTATTATAGAATCACAGATTGGTTTGGGTTGGAGGGGACCTTAAAGCTCATCCCATTCCACTCCCTGCCATGGGCAGGGATACCTTCCACTGTCCCAGGCTGCTCCAAGCCCCATCCAGCCTGGCCTTGGGCACTGCCAGGGATCCAGGGGCAGCCACAGCTGCTCTGGGCACCCTGTGCCAGGGCCTCCCCATCCTCACAGGGAAGAATTCCTTCCTAATAATCCAAGTAGCTCTGCCCTCTGTCAGTGTGCAGCCACTGCCCCTTGTCCTGTCACTCCAGGCAGGGCAGGTGGCAAAGCCTTTGGCAAAAGAAGCTGCACCTTCCACGTTTGCTGTGCCTGAACATCATTAGGGCACCTCCTGGGAAATGCAAGCGCACAGTGCAGCCCCTGGCTGGAGCAGCCCTTGTTCCCAGGCCCTGGGGGCACACGCTGCCCTGTCCCCACCTCTGGGGCACACTGCAGAGCTCATTCCAGCCAGCAAAAACACCCAGAGCCCCAGGAACTGCTCCCAGCACCGAGGCTGCTCCCAGCACCTCACCCCTCTCCCTCCTTTACCTGCAAAGGGAAATCCCAAGGGAGTGACAGGGAACGTGGGACAGCAGCAGTGGGAATCCCAGGGATACTCCACTGCTGGTCCCAGGGACTTAACCTGATCCTCAATGTGTGTTCAGAAGCCAGGATCCTGGCCACAGACCTGTGCCCCTCCTTTCCCACCCTTCCCTGTACGAGCTCTTGGAAGAGCTGGTGCTTTGCACCATCCCTAAACCCAGGGCTTGGATTCACCCTGTGGCACAGAGCTCCCATTCTCCCTGCTCCAGGCCTCGCTCAACTCCCTCTGCACCAGAACACCAAGCAAACACCCCAAGAGGCTGAGTGTCATGGTGGCTCTGGATGTGATGTCCTTTGAAGCCACAATTTTGTCACCCATCCAATGGCTGAATCCATCTGGGAGCCTCACGCAGCAGCACGGAGCTGACCATGCCTGGACTGGGCAACCTGGGCTACTAATGAAATAACACGTGGGTGAATTTGTTGTTGCTGCCCAATTGCACATTTTCCAGGCCTGGGAATGGCCACCACTGGGCATGGAAAGCAAAAGTCCTGAAAAACCCACGAGCTGAACGGTAAAAGCCCTTTCTAGGCACAACCAGCAGTTAGGAATTATTGGAATTATCAATAGTTTTGCTGCTCATAATGCCAAACATCGATGTGCCACTATGCCAGATGCTACTGAGCTGTACAAAATGGTCCTTTCCTGTGTCCCTCTGGGCTCCCCGGGACGGTGACAGTGGTGTCACCTCCAGCCCAGGACCTCCAACCACCAGAAGGTGACCTGACCACCTCTTTCTCCTTACAACTTTCTTGGAAACAATGTTGGATAAAGACCTCTCCAAGTCCCATTTACTGCTACAGCACAGAAAATGAAGCCATTATAATGGAGGCCGAAAACCTCGGACTGGTTTCCTTTGGAAGAAAAGCTCATTAAGTCTCATTCATCCTATTTCATAAAAACATCATTTAACCGAGTGGATTTCTCCAAATCCTGTTGTGCAATAACACCACCCTGCTCCCATGCCCTGGGAGAGCAGCCCAGAAACTCAGACAGGGACTTAATTCACCAAAAGCCTGGGGACTGCACGTGCAGAAGAGCAGCCCACCCAAACACCTGCCTCACTCACCATCCTCCTCATGCCAGCCTCCAGAAAGGGACACTTAGGGCACAGAACGAGGGGAGGGTGAGCCCCTGGGGCCGTGGCTTTGTGTGGAGGTGCCCACAGAGCAGCTTGTCCTGCCCAGAGCAGTGCTGGCCCTGCTGGTGTGCTGCGTGTCCACTCAGGGAGTCATTTTCTCCTCCTGCCAACAGGGAAGAGTCACGTAGTGCCTGGGATTTGAAAGTAATCCCATGAAGCAGGCAGGCGGTGGCAGGTACAGGAAGGTCTTCCAGAGTTTTCTTCATCTTTATCAGCTTCTGCAAGTCCTTGTTCTCACATCTACAGGGAATCTCTGTGTTCAGGTAGCAGCTGCAGTCATCAAGAAAGCAGAGTATCTTTGAATTTCCTTCTGATTTTCCAGTCTAAACTTGAATCTGAATTCCCAGGTTGAACAGAGGGAAAATTAACTATTGATATTTTATTTGTTAGCCCTTCTGCATCTGAGGTAAAAACTCGATTAAATGAGGGAAAAAACGACTGCAAAAAGCTGTTTAAAGCAGTGTCCTCCAGCCGTGCTCAGCCCTCCTGGTGCCCAGCAAAGGCCAGACACAGCCTGTCCCCTCCTCTCTGGCTGCTGCTGTGTGTCATGTTCACAGGCAGCAAAGAAGCCTGAAGTCAGATTGTGGCCCCAAAAAGGAATAATTTTAGATTAAAAGAATCAGTTCACAGTGAAGCTACACTATAAAGAGAAATTAATTTTTTTTTCCTCTGTGAGCTCTTTTTAGAGCAGGTGGTAAAAAAAAAAAAAAAAAAAAGGGGGAAAGAAAAAGGCAGAGGGGGCTTTAAGGCCTGGAGTGCCCTGGGAGCATTGCAGATGTGCCAGCCCACACTCCCTGGGCTCATCCTGCCTGCACCCAGCTAGCCTGGCTCCTGTCTGCCCACGAGGCAGGAGCTGTGCTCCAAAAGAGATCCAGGCTCCAGGTTGTTGTCTTCCTGCAGAACACCAGGTCAGACAGCAGCAGTGGGAAGGCTCTGAGGCCCCAGGGCTGTTCTGCTGGTCCCTGCAAGGAGCTCTGTGGAGATGACAGGGGACCAGGAGCTCACTCACATCAAATCCAGCAGCCCCAGTACATCAGAGCAACATCCACATTGGGCTGGTCAGGAGCCACAAGTCCTAAACCAGGGGGGCAAAGTGAGAGCCCTTCACTGTGCACAGGGACACACCATGGGCCAGGGCACTCCTTCCTCATGGAGAGAACCTCAAAGAACCCGAGAGAAGCCACCACAGCCAGGCCAGAGCATGGTGCTGCTGCTGCTGCCTGACACTGACTCTGCTGATGTACCCCAAAAGTGCTTCCTCTGCTAAAAGCATGGTAGGATCACAGAATCACAGCCTGGTTGGGGTTGGAAGGGACCTCAGAACTCATCCTGTTCCATGCCCCTGCCATGGACAGGGACATCTTCCACTAGACCAGATTGCTCCAAGCCCTGTCCAGCCTGGCCTTGGACACTTCCAGGGGATCCAAGGACACTGATGGAAAATAAGGAGGAAACATGAAACAAGTGTGCTGAGCTCCCTCCTCTGCATGCACAGCCCTCACCAGCCTACACTGGGGCTCAAATCCCCTCCAAGACCCCCCAAGCCCTCCCCTCCCTGCTCCCCACTCCATCCCTGTGCCTGCCCTTCCCTGGCCAAGCATGAGGAGGGCAAAGCCCTATTTACTCTTCCCACCTTGGCAATTTAGGCCCCGAGCCAGAGTGGGCCAGGGGCTGGGGGGTCTAAAAATGATTTTCCCAGCAAGAAAACTCCCCTGAGATAGGCCCAGCCCAGGGAGGACCCAGAGAGGGCAGGATCCAGCCCCACGAGCGTGGCTGACGTCACCCTCTGCCACCACTGCTGGTCACGTTGATAACGAGATCAAAGGCTTGAGACTATTGCAACAGAAGTGCTGGCAACAGCCTTGATCAAAATAAGAGGAAGGCCCTGTATACAGGAGATGTGAGAGGTTTGCAACCCACATGTGAACCTTTGAAGTTATTCTCCTTTTTTTTTCTTCTTTTTAATAAACTAGTTTAACACCATTAGTTTAAGAGGTACGAAGGGCTGTGTAATCTCCCGATACACTGCAGGCACAGGGCATTATCCACACACAGACATGCTTTTCCAGTGGGGGAAAAGAAGCACTGCCAGAGATACTCACAAATAAGACAAGAAAACACACAATTACTTTTAAGGGATTTGAAGTTCATTTCATAAACCGACACACTTTTGTTACCGACTATCGCCAGATAAGTCTGATACATTTTCTCTCCTATAATCCTTTTACCATTTCCATTCCCCCCTACAGACTCTTTTCCTTGATGTTTTGTTCAGTGCACTCCCTGCTATCTGCACACGCTTGCCCAGATTTTTGAGACTTGAAAGGGGCACAGTATCAGCATTAACCGTTCCAGGAGAGCTGATAAAACACACACGAGCACTTTGCTATCTATTAACATTTCTGAACTCCTTCCATCACCTGCACAGAACAGTGATTGAACAGAGGGTGGGGGCAAAAGAGGTAAATGAGGATATTTATGACCAACTTCCCATGACTTATTTTTTCCACAACCCCTTCCTCACCATGCACAAACGAGGCATTGCTTTCTCTGCCACCTTCCTGCTTGAGTACCAAGGACACCAGGGCTGCAAGATTCCCCATCCCTGGAAATGTGCAGGGCCAAGCTGAACAGGGCTGGGAGCAGCCTGGTCTAATGGAAGGGGTCCCTGCACATCGCCCTTGAATGTAACACTTAAATCCTCCTGAATTTTTTTACAAATATGGATTTTTCGATGGAAAATTGAACACTGCTGTGGCTCCTGGGGATGTACCTGTGGTACCATGGCAGAACAACTACTGTGGCTCTCTTGTCAGGTCAATGATGTTTCCAACTGCAGTGATGACTCCTTAAAGTCCTGTTCAGGGCCACATTCCTTTTTTTTTTCCATGTCTACTCACTGCTTCTGCTAAGCAATGGTGATTCTGGGCTTCACTAGTGCATGGTGCCAGGGAGAAGCTGGATCTGAGGTGGTTCAAAGCTCAGATCCTCCATGCCCTAATGCTGTGAGTGCTTATGAAGTGATTTTTAGACACTCCCCCACACAAACAACCAGCTCTACACAACAACTGCTTGTGAGTGTCCATGACCCTGAGTGGGACAAACCAGACAGGGAGACAAACCCCTCCTGGAGGTTTTGCTAAAATCATCACCAGACACCGTGTCTGTGGCAGCCTGGAGCTTTATCTGCCAAACAGGCTCATATTTAAGGACTTCCCTCCTAATCTGAGGTGGCTCAGATCCACCTACACATGCCCTCCCTCCCACCCTGCGCTCCCACCTCGCCCTTCTCGGGCACGTGAGGTGCAGCAGGAGGAACGTGGGGAGGCGACAGGAGCATCAGTGCCAGCGAGGCCTGAAGGAGATTCCATTCTATTTTTTCATGGGAACAGGACCATTTTTCCAGGCATGCTCAGGGAAGCCCTTCTCCTGCATGCACAGAGGGGTGTCCTGGCTCCGGATGCTCCTGGAGGAGAACACGACTTGGGGCTGATGGTATCTTGGCCTGGCTGCAGAGGAAGGGAAATATATGATGTGTTACCAGCCTGAACTGATGTGATTTGATTCTGCAATTTAATCTGGTTTGTTTTCTGGCTGGCTCCTATGGCTGTGTAAAAATGGCTCCTTGAAAACCCAACTAAGTATGAAGTGCACTCCCTGCAAATCTCGGCGAGGGAAGGAAATCCAAATGTTTTGAGTTTAACTATTAAACATAGTTTCCAGCTAGTGTGCTCAGAATTTGAAATTAAACAAATGAAAGAAACATGTTTCAATGGTTTTATGCAGGCAATAATGTCATTAACAGGAAATAAAGAAATTGGGCTTTGCAGCTGCAGCATGAAGTTTAACCCTTCCCGTGCAGCTTGGTGCTTGCTGGGCTGCCACAGCCCATTCCCACCCCTGCCTGCTGCTGGGCATCCCAAAAAACCTTCCTGGACCTGAATATCCTGATCCACACAGGCCTTAAAGCAGGAAGGTAATGGAAAAAGCAGGGAGAGAGACAACGGTTAGGAGAGAACAGCCTTTCCTGACGACTGGAAAACTTTCAGATCATAAAGTCAAATAAAACTTTTCACTTCCAGGGGTAAAAAAAAAAAAAATAAAATCCCAAGCCCTTTGTGCACGGTTATTTTTAGGTGTGCTGTCAAAGTTGAGTACCCTAAAATTATACCTGCTTTGGTTTGTTTCTGCCTGTCCATTCAATTCTCAGAATTAAGGGCAGTGAAGGGTGTGAGATTCCAGCCCCCGTGGTGCTGTCAGGAGCTGGGTGATGCCTCTCACAAGCTGGACCAGTCCTGAGGCCACAAAAGAAACATTAAATTTCCTAAGGATGCCTCTGTTTCCAGGTGTGAAATGCAGGCTGGAAAGAGGAGGCTCTGCATGGACAAAGCCTCACCCCCACATCATGAGCCCTTCAGGTCGCCCCTCCTGAGCACCTCTGTCCAAACCAGCACCAAATTATTGGTGCCATTTCATCTAAAATCCATTGCACTGCTCCCCCTTCTCCTGGTGTATCTGCCTCTTTTTGGTAGATCATATCTTCCTCTGCCAGAGCCCTATTGATTGTATGAAAAAGTGTTTTCTTCCACTGTGGGAACCTCCACCATAAACCTTAAATAATTTATATTGGCAGCTTTGTTTTCCCTTTTCATTCAAAGGAAGGGAAACTTGGTGAGTGTGAGGTTGGTCTCCCTCCTGACCAGACCCAAAAAGGCTGCCTGGACACACATTTCATTAATGATTTTTTTTTTTTAGTAGAAATCTTTGATGGGGAGAGACCATCAAAATACTATTTTAATATTTTCTCCTTTTGCTTTCTAATCCTTTCATAGAAGCCTGGACATCACCCAGTGATGACCAATCTTTTCTCCCCATAAGAAACTGGGGGGACTGAGAACCTCATATTGCTGAAAATCAGGAGAAACTGAAGTGTTATTAGACCACATCCCCATTTCTGCATCCCCAGTCCCAAACCAGCTTCTGGGCTTTTCCCTCTTTTCCCAACAGGCCTGAAATGAGAACACTTTTCTTTTTTTCTTTTTTTTTAAAATATTTGAAAACAAATCTAACTTGAGTCTCCTGTTATCCTGAGAGCATATTCCAGGCCCTTTTCACATCACAACTTAAGAGTTCCCCCCCTTCCTTTTCTGGTAGCATTCACAAGTGTCTGGATAATCACTTCCCCTCTAAGCACTCTATTCCTCCAAGAGCCCTTCAGTTCTTGGGACTGAGGAATAAAACCCATCCCCAGGAGGGTCCTCTGGCACTGAAGCAGTCCCTACCTTGCTGTTATTACCCTGGAAAAGGCCAGCACGTCCCTCCACATGTCTAATCAAAGGCCTTCTAATCAAACATGCAGATCAGCTCATTAATGATGACGCAGTGGGAGCCCCTGACAGGGGATGGGGATGGTGGCAGGAAGCACCAAGGGGAGCAGGAGGTTGCTGTTACCTCCTCAGTCCCAGCTGCTGCTTCCTGAGATAAGTTTGGTTTGTAATGGGAACATTTCCACCTGGGGGAAGCCCTAAAACCTCCTAGAAAGCAGGAAAAGCTGAAATCCTGCTGTGAGTAACACAGAGTCAGGTTGGCTACAGGACAACCAGGCTGCTGTGGGGTTTCACACCTCCAAAGAACACTGAGCACTTTGCCAGAGATATATTTAGGGTCTATTCACCTCTGTGCATGGAATGGAAATAAGAGCTTCCACACAAGCCCCTTGCAAGCTGGGAGGAGAGCACTCCCCTCATCTTGACCATGGATGAAGGGCTTTGCTTGGAAATGGAAAATAAAAGTTTGGAAATCATGGAAATAACACTTGACTGTGATCCCCATCCCATGCCTGGCTGCTTAAATTAATTAAGAGCACTGCCATGATGTGTGTCCTCCACTGAAGCCCATTGGGATTGTGATCATCCCCCTGGAAAATGGAGCAGCTCCTGCTCCATGCTGGCCTGGGAGATGGCACAGGAGGGGCAGCAGTGCCAGTGGAACAAGGTGGCCACAGGGGCAGCGACTTCAGAGCACATTTTGTGCAGGTCCAGGTCTGCAAGGGCTTGCCTTGGGCATCTGTAACACGTGTTTTAGTGCTGGATCCCATTTATCCACCCTCTCTGATAATGGGCTCAAGGAAAAAAATGCTGAAATAGCTGATTTTTCTTCTCTCCATAACTTCAGACAAGTCAGATAACTCCATAGATTTAAGCAATTGTCCTTTCATTACACAGGCACATGCCCAACCCAAGAACAGAGAGAGCAGCTTATACTAAATTGATTTCAGTTCATGGAGAATGTAATATTGGAGCAGGCTGAAAACAGAGTTATTTAATACATTTAAAAGGATGTGGTTTCCACAAGCTCAGACACGCTGGCATCTGCTCTTGAAGTGAACACGGACAATGAGGCTCTCCTGTGATACACCTGACACCAGCCAGCACTGGGAGTGTGGATCTGCCTCTCGTGGCTCCAAGTGAGATGACAAAAACCCTGGGTCAGAGAGCTGGGGTTGGTCACCAAGCCCTGAATAAAGCCCCTGTGCTCCAGCTGGGATGGCTCTGCCTCTCCACACTGGGGCAGTGGGAGTTCTGAGCTGTCACAGGAGGACAACCCCAGCCCTGGAAGTGTCCCAGGCCAGGCTGGACGGGGCTTGGAGCACTCTGGGAGAGTGGCAGGGGGTGGAATGGGATGGTCTTTAAGGTCTCTGCCCATCCAAACCTTTCCGTGATCCTGTGACCACTGGAGCAGCTGCAGTCACAGCTGAGACACTGTAAAACACCCTGGGGTCAAACCCAGCCCTTTGTCCTGGAGTGCACTAAAATAATAACCTGCCTCAATCTGCTATTACACCGATGCAAATCAGGAGGAAAGGATTACACCATTATAAAACCTGCTGTACACCAGTAAAAAAAAAAAAAATCCAAGTAATTTTTCTTCTTTTGATGACTTTACAGAGGCTGAAGCAGCTGGGGAGATTCTCCCTGACCACTGAAGCTGCACAGAGCCTGGGCACCCGCTGAAGTGGCAGCAGCCCCTCTGCAAGGGGAGCAGGGATGTGTTTTTTGGCAGCAGGGCCAGCCCGTTTCCTTGGGCCACCCCCTTCATTGTGAATGCTTCAGGCATTAGCTCAGGGAACTCACCCGGCTAAAAATAACCCTTCCCGCACAAAAAATAGACAAAGAAAATGGCTATTTATACCCTGGATCAATTCCTGGGCTCGTTCACCGTGTGGCCCCGGGAATGGCTGCACTGGGATCAGGCACAAGGAGCTGTGCAGCTGCAGCAGCAAACCCAGCCCGGGGTGACCACGGGCACATCCCCGGGCACGGGGGGGACACTGACCCCACTGGGCTGCAAACCAGCTCAGCATCCACAGATGACCTTTATTGCTGTCATGATCAGGGGCTGGAGATGGGAGAACTGTGGGTGTTTTTATTATTTTTATTTTAGTCTCGGGGTTTTCGGTTTATAATTATATTTTTTAGGTTTGCCTCACCTGGCTCCCCTCCCAGCTGAGTCAGGGCTGTTACTCTATGTGCTGTTTCCAAATTCTTGGGCTTAAATGCCACAGAAAGCCAAAGGGCCAGTTCCAAATGCCCAAAGAGAAATAGAGGATCAGCCAAATAGTTTGATAAATCTATTATTGATAATTCAGGGAGAATGATCCATCCTCATCTGCCTCAGCAGACAAGTTTAAATATGGATAAAGACAGTTGGAGTAATATAGATGCTTTTTTTTCCCCTTGTTGTTTTCTGTTTTGACTTCTTTGGGATCATTCAAAGGGAGGTTCAGGCTTTGATCTTCTCTATTGGCAATATTTTCTTCATCTAGGTTTTTATAGTTTGAGAAGAGATGTTACATGCTTGCAAGAGAGACTATCAGTATGATGTGGGCCTGAACAAAAAACCTGGTGTCAGGTTCTCCATTTGGAGTGTTACCTCAAGCTTTGAAGTTTGTAATGATTCAAAAGCATCTAGAGCTGCTACAAATGTTAATAAAATTAAAGCCATCTGAAAGTGAGGCTTGCATGTGCCTTTGAAAGTAGGTCTGTGATCAGTTATTACCCTCAATTACCTTGTTGTCCACTCTTTTAGCTCGAGGTTAAACTCTTAACACTTTGCTTTGAAGTGGTTATCCTTTTATCTATGACCGGACTGAGGAATTTAAGGGCAATAATCAATGAGAGCTTCATAAGAATAAAGGGGAGACAAGGCAAAGAGAAGAGGTGTGAATGTGCCCTTTACGGCTGGCTGGGGGTTCGGGGGGCTGGGGGACACCGAGCTCTGGCAGGAGCCTTGGGAAGGAAAAGAAAAGGGGGGAAAAAAGGAAAAGTGAGGCGAAAAAAAAAAAAAAAAGCGGGGGAATGAAAGAAAAAAAGAGGAGCCCAAGCAACTCCCAAATCACTGCTAAAAATAAAGCAAAAGCACCAACCCGGGGTGGGGCTGGGCGTGGGGAGCACGGCGAGGTGAAGCCTCATCAAGGGCGCGGAGAGATACGATTAAAGAATTGCCTTAATCGCGGCTTTGATGTTGGCCACGGCGACCTCGTCCCGCCGGGACGGGGACCTGGGACGGGGACCTGCGCTGGGGACCCTCCCCGGCCCCAGCAGTGACCCCAAAGCAGGGCCCCGGGCCATTCCCCCTCGGGACGGACTCCATCCCATAGGATCCTCGAAGGGAATCCTCCCTGCCCTTCCCTGGGAGCAGCAGCATCTCAGGCACCTGCACCGGGAGGTGCTCGGCCACCCCTCCCCGCTGCCAACACCCACCACAAAGCCACCGCGGGATGCTGGAGTCCCTCCTTGGAGGATGGCGAAGGAGGCTCAGAGAATCCCCCCGGCTGCGTCCCGCTCCTGCTGTCCCGGTGCTGGCACCGAGGCTGCCGGTGACATCCCTGTCACACCCTGCCCGGACTCCGCTCCGTGCCCCAGCCCTCTCCCCACAGCACCACAGCCAACCTGCGCTTCCACCGGCGGGGGAAAATCGGAGTAACACTCTCCCAGCCAATTCTTTTTCCTTTTATTTTTTTTTTTTTTTTTAATCCGAGGTGCCTAAAGCGAGGTGTTGAAACGCATGTTGAGTGCACCGCGTTTGGCAGGGGACCAAGCCCACATGGCCTGGGTTTGTGAAGTCCTGAGCACAAGCTCGGTGTGTGCTCAGCATCTCCCGAAAAGCTCGCACCGCCGCGCTTTGATCCCGCGCCAGCCTTCGGAGCTGCGTGTCTAATTTAAGGTGCTTGGGTTGGAAAATGTTGACAATTATTGTTACTCTAAAATTAAATCAGTGCTTAATTATCAAAATTGATGGTAACTTAGAGTGGCGTTTTCAAGAGAGCCTCGGGGAGTCAGAAGGAGATTTTCAAAGGAGGTTTAATGTCTCAGGGCCACGTCTCCCTCCTCGTACCTGCACTTTCTTACTGATTGCTCCTGCTTCAGCACCTTTCTAAGGCCACCCGAGTCGTGCTGAGCTCTCTACCAATGGTACAAGGTGGACCTGAACCCATGAGCACAGACCAAAATCTCCAGCCCTCCAAATGCACTTGGCTAATTCACAGTGAAAAATCAATTGGCTTTGGGTGCCTAATTCTCCTATAATCCTTTAGATAATCCCATCTTTAGGCTTTCAGATACTGATAAAAAACCAAACAAACCCCACAACACAAGAAATTAGTGCAAATAGAATAGAAAACCAACATATATTTCATATAACTTTCAGATACTCTGAACTTAATACGAAGTAGGTTGAGGACAATAGCAATAAAACATTGCTCAAGAGGGAGTAAAGGCACAAGACCGTGAAGCCCGAGGCTGAGAACAGAGTTTCGTAATTAAGTAGCCTCCAGACAACGATTGTCATAGGCAGGCATTGCTCAAGGACCCAGCCATTATTGCTTTCATTATAATTTTTCAGGAGAGGATCTTTTCCTGGCCCGGCTCCACCTTCATTCAAAGCTCCCAGTGGCCCCAGCCACTAACGAGAAAGCGTTGATTGAGAAATGCTAACGAAGCCTGCACAGACACGGCGTGAGGGGCAGCTGTGGAGCGGGCACGTGGCACTGGGGGTCCAGAGCAGGGGTGGTGAAGGAGGTGACACCAGGCAGGGACATCAAACACCACGTCTGGGATGGAGAAACGGAGGGGAGGGAGGTCACGGCTGGCGGCCACTGCACCCCGGGGTGCTCGTGATGCCACAGCCTACACTGAGGGGTCACTTGCTGGTTCAGTGGGGTCCTGCCAGTCTTGTCCATCAAATCAGTGGAAAATGTGCTCACATGAAAGGTTTTCCAAAGAAAACTGAGCCAACTCAAAGAAAATCCTGATAAACCCTGTATTGCAACTAAATACCTTATTTTTAAAAATGCAATACAACATGGGAGCTGTAGTTTTTACTCTGTGCACTTCACAGACCCAGATGGCATCTCCCATGGAAGGCTTGGACAAGGAGAGCGTGGGGGAGTGGAGGAGCACACAGTGGCTGGGCCATGGCAGTGTCACCCATCCATGTAACACCACCATGTCCAGATTGCTGCTGCATCACAGAACTCCCACTTTCTGGGGCTTGGCTGCAACTGGCCCTGGAATTTCAGCTTTGCTATAGAGAGGAGGGAAAAAGCATGAATCAGAAACTCCTCTCTGCTTGTAGAAAAGTTTGATTTCCCATCTCAACTCAAGTTTGACTAAAAAGTTCCAGTTGATCGTCATTCCCCACCCGGTGCTGAGTGAATCCCACTAGAATTGCAGGATTAACTCCCATTCCCTGACGTTACACTGAGCATGACCGTGCCTGTCTACACTTAACTGCTGACCTATCTTAAACATCCCACTAATTAATACACTGAACCAAGGTCATGTTCCAACACGGCCTCATTTTCCAGGGACGAGAAGAGCCAAGGATTAGGAACAAATGGGAACAGCCCAAGATATTCCTCACACCCCGAGCCACAGCAGGTCATTGCTTCTGTACCTCAGAGCCCTCCATGCACAAACCCAGAGGACCAGGAGGGGTCCCTGTGCCAGCTAATTCTTGGCTAAACAGTTGTCTCAAGTTGTGGCAGCAAAGCCAGGGCTGAGCCGCTTGCTCCTGCTCTAGCTGCTCTGATCTTAGGCCAGTCAGCAGCACCTGGATGCTCAGGGAAGAGGGAGGCCATCCAAGGAGGTAACAAAGGAATAAAGTTCTCCTTGTTGCTGTAAAAATGCTGCTGCTGGACAGGCTGCCTGGACTGGGTCAGGCACAGCCCAGCTCCTGGGGAGCCTCCTCAGCTGCTGGAAACCCCAGCCCTGGGGAGCATGGGCTCATCCCATGGGGGGCTGGGCCCCGTCCCATAGGAGGGGCTGGCTGCAGTGACATCCCCTCTTGCACTATGATTATTACTCAATCATCTTTTTTCAGCTCATTATATGGAGGAATGGAGTCAAACACAGTAGAGAAAACCTCTTGGCTCTACATGATCCCAATCCCTCTGAAAGCAGCGGGGTGGCCAAGAACACTTCCTGTGACATCTGCTCCCTGAGCCAAGCCCCCAGCACAGATAAGGAGATTTTTATCTCCCAGGGGACCAGGAGTGACCCAGGCACACCATGGTGCAAGCAGTCCCAGAGCTGCTGCTGTGCTCACAGGTGGACAAGCCCCACCTCAGATCCTCCCCAGACCCAGGCAAACCTTGCAGGGAGGGGATCTGCTTCCTTAATCCTTGAGAGAAGAAAAAACACCAGCACCAAAAGCCCACCTACTCAGAGGAGCAGTGTCTGGAACCACAGGACCCCTCACAGGCCTGGCCCCATCACACCTCAGGAAGGGAGGTCAGTGTAGCAGCAGCTTCCCCCAGCCAGACAGCAGTCATGGGCTGATGAAAATCAATCAGGTTCTTTTAAGGCTTTAATTCATTTCTCCTCTGCCCAAGATAAAGGGTCCTCTCTGGGGTCTCCTCTTGATTGTTCCCCCACTCACCCCTCCTCCAGCACCATCCCTCACACCAGATCTTCCCTTTTTCTCCCACCAGCAGGTTTAGGAGATAAGAGGAGCGCAACTCCCCTGCCCATGTTTATCCATTCTTCCAATGTATTGCCCCAAAACCCCCCCGGGACATACTGGGGCAGCCTGGTCCTATGGGAACTTCTCCCTCTGATCCATGACCCAACACCACTGCTCACACCAAATCCCCCACCTCAGGTGTCCCTGGGAAAGAGCAGGGCATGATCCCTCCTTCAACACATGTCCCTGTCCCAGGGGGGATCCAGGGCTGGCTGAACCCTCTCTGGATCCCCCTGGAAGGGCAGGAGGAGGAGAGGCACAGCCACCCTTGGCGAGGCCGCGAGGTTTTGTGACTCCGGAGAGTTGGCAAATCCCCGGATGAAAGGGAAAATATGTTCATAATAAACAGGACTGAAGTAACACGTTGCGAAATATTTACTCCCTCGGAAAGGAGGCTGTTTGCTTTCAGTGGAGCTGCATCTGATCCTCTGCCAAGCGGGGCTGAGCGCCTGGAAAAGAGACTTTGCTGTGGTCGGCGAGGGAAAACCAGGTGCCCAAAAAGTGCAGGGACTGTGTGTGCACGGGCACACGTGAGCAGAGGGGAGATGGGCACAGTCCCGGGGGTCCCCAGCCCCTGAGAGCCCCACGAACGCCTCTGTGAGCAGAGCCAGCCTGCAGCTGAAACTTTAATGCAACTCATCAGATGTCAGTGTAGAGACTGAAGGAAGGAGAATAGAGGGGAGAAAAAAGAAAGAGGTGTTGATAAAATACTTGTTAGAAAGAAAATTGGATTAGTGGTGCCATTCTGGCCATGAAGTTCTTTGAGCCAGAGAAAAGAAATAATAATCTTGTTCCTTTTTTCCCTGTCTCTCTGCAGCCCACAGAAGGCCTCACAGCCAAAACATCAGTCCTTCTAATCTTATTTTCTTTTTTCTAGCATGTATTTTATTAACCCCTTTTCTCATTTAACTGCTATGAATAGCTCAGTGGGTAACATCCTTCTTAGAAAGTGAAAACCTCCTTGGAGATGCGGTGCAAGGAGAGAAATGCAGACAAACTTCCAGCTCCCGCACTCAGAAGAAAAGCCCCCTCTGTAATCCTGTCTGGTGAATCCCAACATTGTACCCCAAGGTAGCTGCCAGCTCCAGGTCCTCTCTTTGGAGCAGGAACAATCAGGGAATTTATCTGGACACGCCAGGAGATTGCTCCAGCTCTATAAACTCCGTGGACGTGGAGCAGAGATTAGAAAATAAACAAACGCCCATGCAGCTTCTTGGGAAAGTGTCTGTGTGTGTGTGTGCATAGAGCACCCTAAAACCAAGTCAGGCACCTGAATTACCTTTTTTCAGCTTCCCTGGAAATCACCTTTCCTTTGCCAACTACCCTTGCCAGCTATCAGTCACGTACAGTGAATTTCCCAGTACGGACTGGGATGCTCATGAAGTGAACCCAGCACTCCTGTGCCTGGGCTGGGAGCTCAGGGCCAGGCATGTCCTGCTGCTGGCACTGGGGCTCCAGTGGCTTTATCCCACCAGCCCAAAGCAAGGCTGGATTTCTCCTCTCACACCCACAGCAGGATTTTGTGCCCCAAGTAAGACATGGGATGTCTGGAAGCTCAGCCTTCCCCCTGCGCAGCAGCGATATCGATGTGGCCAGAAGTGGAGAAAAACCATAATTAAAACATCAAATCCAAGGGAGACAGTCCTGCCCTGAGCTGCTGTAAGTGGGAACAGAGATTTGGCCTCTCCATAAAGAAAATACCAGCTCCAGCGAGCTTGGCTGCTGCCTCCTGCCCTGTGAGCAGCAAACCTTCCTGGGAGAGGAGTGGGAGCGGGATCCAGCCCCATGCGATATTGGTGTGTTATTTTCCTTGACAGCTGTGGTGCATAGTGGTAAGTGCATGTTTAATTCATTCACAATTTATGGTGTAATGAGAACAATGAATGTGTCTGAGGGAATAATTGCTTCACGGTGGGGATGCTGGAGAGTTCAAGTTGGTTGGCACCTGGACTTTGAATCGGGGCTGGCGGAGATTGGCTCCGGCAGCCCCACAATGGCCCCGATAACAAAGCTGTGGGGATGGGGAG
Organism: Erpornis zantholeuca; assembly: GCA_013400515.1. NCBI lineage: Eukaryota > Metazoa > Chordata > Aves > Passeriformes > Timaliidae > Erpornis > Erpornis zantholeuca. The sequence continues at coordinate 8,337 of VZTN01029606.1, read as the reverse complement.
GGGGTTCAAAGTCACCCCACGCTGCCTGGCCGAGCTGCAGCAGCCTCTTGATGCCAGTGGCTGGATCCCAGCCCCGTTAGACCCATCTGGCCCCAGTTACCGAGCACCCAGTGAGGGTTGTGTGTGTGGGAGCTGCTTTTCCAACCTGCGTTTACAAGGGAATTTTGCTCTGCTGCAAATTCACGTCCCCAGAAAACCAGCGCTTCCCCCCCCACCTCCCTCTAGGACCTTTTCACTGCCTGGTCCTGGCTGTGTCTGCCAAACCCTCCTTTTGTTGGGGGTGTGGAGAGGGGGTTGACCCTTTCCAGTGTCCTCAGCAGCCACATGGAGTTTCAGAGGCCTCAGAGGTCAAGAGCATCCATATGGAGGGCCCAGGAGCTCCGTGCGTCTCCCAGCTGTCCCCACGGCAGCTGTGCTTGCAGCCCCCGAACAAAGCTCATTAGGGGGCTCGTTAGGACACTCAGGGGCTGCTCTGAGCTGTCCTGGAAGAGTCATGGAATCATACCACTCCCAGGAGAAGGCACCATGGCTCCATGTATGAACAGCTCCCATCCATCAGATTGGGAGCAGGGAGATCCCGTTATCCATCATGGGCTCTCTCCCACAGCACTGAGCGGGGCCAGATTTTGAGCCAACAACAAAGAGATGCCGACAAAGCATCCTTCAAGCCTTGGTCCGTGCAGGGGGGGTCTGCAGCAGCCCCCTCCACAGCTCCCAGCTCTTGGCACCCAGCAGAAGTGCCAGTCTGATTTCTCAGGCAGATGTGCCAAAGCATGAGCAACAAATCTTCCACGCCTCAAATCCACCCCCGGGAGATCAATGATCAAGATGGGGCTCTTGGACCCAGCATCAGCTCTGGGGGGAAGAGGCTGTGAGACTCAGATGCTGTTGTTAATTATTACACCATTATATTGGGGAGCTGTGCTAGAGACCATCAGCACTCGAGCTTTTCCATACATGGACCGTGCAGGATGGAGCTGGGTCCCTGCTCTCCTTTTCCATCTGGGAATGCCACGTGCTGGGGATGGGCTTGCCTTGGACAGCTTTCAGAGATGCTGAGCTGAGAGCCCTGTTACACATTAACTCCCATGCAGGGCTCTAGAAGATGTTTCGAACACGTATGTAACACTTGGGACTAAATGGAAGCTGCTTTTAGCTGGGACAACATCTGGGTACGAGCAGATGTGGGCCAAGCTGGTGAGCAAACCACTGCAAGGGCTTTTCTTTAGGGACTGAAGGCATTTTTCCAAGGGGCTAAGTGGTTTAGGTGCATAAATTCAAAGGAACTTAATTCAGACTAAAAAGATGAAGGCTTTAGGCTGCAGGGTCCCCTCAGAAACATCCCACCTACCCCACACGATGGAAACAGCCACGGCTGGGAGGGGAAGACAGAGCTTAGGTGCAGACAGAAACACGAATTTGGAGTCCTGACAGAGAACCTTGTTTTATCCCATCTCCTCTGAGGTTAAACACGATGTTCTGTCAAGCCACACACGGAGGAAAACAGGGTTGGCAGCGGCGTCTCGCTCGTGTAACCGCGTTAAACACAGCTCAGCTCCGCGGGCCGGGATGGCATCGAGAGGAGAGGCTGCCAGCCCCACTTTCATCTGTGCTCAGAACATCCAGGAGGCAGCGCTGCTGTAAATCCGCCGCTCCTCTGTCCCCCCTGCACTGCTCTGCCTTGTCACTGCTGTCCCCGGAGCTGCTCAGTGTAAGCCCTGGCTCTGCCCGGGAGGGAAAATAACAGACCCCGAGTGCTTACAGAGGAACCAACCACGTCTCTGCCTCTCCATGGGCAAGCAAAGGTTAAACCCAAAGGTGACTGCAGATGCAAAGTGTGAAATCTGGCTGGGGTTCACACCTTCTCCCCCTGCCCCATCCCCTCCCGAAGCTCAGCTGTGAGCCCCCAAACTCCCATCCCCGCAGGAGGATCCAGACCCACCCCCATCCCAATCTCCAGCACGGCCCAGATGACAGGTCAGGATACAAATAAACCCACCCATAATTGCACATTGTTAATTACCGAGAGTGTTTGGGTTTCTCGGAGAACATTAGGTTGTGAAGACGCTCAATCAAAGAGCCCTTGGGGCATTCAAATCAAGGCAAAGCATCAAAACCCGAAGCGCTGTTTTGAAAACACAGCTTCAAATGCACGGTGGGGGCAGGAAAGGCTTTCCCCCCTGCCCGCCCGGCACAGAACACGCCCGGGAAGGCTCCTGGCTCCGAAGCCGGCGGCACGCAAGGGCAAAGGCTGTGACCTCGGGGTACAACATCTGCAGGAGCCTCCGGGGACTCCCAGCACCGCACCGAGGGTGATTCCAGCAAGGCTTTAACCACAGGCGCTCAGGGAGGTGTTTCCTCCACTGTGTTTTCCCTGCTCTTCTCCCAAGCCCAACCTTGTGTGCCCAGGCAGGACAATTCGAGGCTACCCCTGGACAGAACTGGTTTCCAGCCTGGAAACAGAAGAAAAATCAGCTTGGGAAGAAAGTTCTGTCACAAGATAAATTGTGACTGATAACTGTAACTTCTGGAAATATTTTTAGCTACACCAACCTATGTATAATATATAACTATGCTTTTATAATGATGGGACAGTATTGCAGGTGAGGTATGCAAAGAGGGAGTGAAAACAGCAAAAAGTGAAATCAAAAAGTAATAATCAGAAATTAAAAAGAGAAGGTAATTAATAGCACCAAATCCAAGGCAGGAATTTCTGATAACAGTCAGGAACAATGTAAAAGAGGATTTCAATGCTATTTGGATAGTAGTTCTTTTTCTAATAGAGATGATCTTTTTCAGCCAAACCCACTGGATTTGAAGCGGAAAATTAATTCAGGGAAGTTTTAAGAATAGTGTCCCTAGGCCACTTCCGAGTCCCTTTTGGTCTTTAGATCTCTAAATACAAGTTTCTAAGCATCCATGCAGCTATTTCACAGCTCTGCACTCATATGGGTACGTGTACATTTACTTGGACGTGGCTGTTATATGAAAAAACGAAAAGCAAAGATCCAGAGAGATCTGCTCACATCAGTGAGAAAGCTTCTGGGAGTTGCACGAATTTAAAAATATTATTTCAGTTTATGCTTGGCATTTCTCACAACCCTCTACCTTACACTGACCACGTTCCTGAAAACAAAATCCATGGGCCAACACAGCACAGAGGGACCACCAAGCACTTCCCATCCCATTCTCCTCCAGGATTACCACAACAGCATTTATTTCCCAAAGTGACACCAAAAACGCCACGTTCACACTGCAGGGCTCGACCCCAGCAAAGCCCTGCTCCTCCTGGGCGAGGGCAGGAGTGCAGGGAGGGCTCCCTGAGGGGCACCTGGTGCTCCCCTGCCTCCCGGTGCTGACACCACACCGGGTCCCCCTCGGGCTGGGTCCTTGTCACAACAGCTCCTGAGAGCAGAGCTCCTGCATCTATGCTAAAATCCGGGTTTGCATTGCCTGGGGAGAAAGGATGAGCCGCCAGCTAGAAATAGGTGAAAGGAAATCATTGACAGCCCTTACCAGATCCACCAGAGAGGTCAAATATGCTGATTCCACCAATATAACCCAGTGAAAAACTGAAAAATAAGCCCACTCTACACAGAAAGCTGCTTCTCCCCCACCAGCTTAGCAGGGGGTAAGAATTTCAGTCATCCTTTGTGGATCAGGTGTTTGCACCAGCCCTTCTACAGTCACCCAACAGCAAAGCTGGAGCTGCTGACACTGAGGGCAGTACAGGCAGCTCACAGGGGGCTGAAGGATTTTTCAGGAAGGAAGATGCTGGAGATACAGTTGAACTCAATGATCTTAAAGTTCTTCTCCAACCTAAATGATCCTGTTTGTACATCAGTGCTGTTTAGAGAAGGAAGCTTCAAGGCAGACATCTAGGAGCATAAACCAGCTCAGGTATGATCTGCACTAGAGGCACGAGTCAACCATCCATCCTGGCTGTAGGGCTACAACTCCAGAAGGTCCTTATTTATCAGCACATCCAAGGATGGGGACAGGCCTGAACTGAAGTGCAGGCTCAAGGCTAAGTGTTTGCAGATGGGCTTTACTGAATCAGGCTGAAGGTTCAGGTGGGAAGTGCCCCTCTGGGAAGTGGCTGGTTTGTCCTGCAGCTTTTTGTCCATCATCTCTGGCCCTGCTGGTGCTGGGGCAGGCTGTGGGCTGGGAGCTGGACCCTGATGCAAGTGCCTGGTTCCATACTACCACACCCGTAGCAGAGTATCTTAGGAAACTTGGACATGATTGTGTAATGGAATGAATTTTGAGTTATCTAGGTAGGCCTCAGATTTAGGCCTGTGCGTAGTTATGAAGCCTGTAGTGCAGCAAGAAGTTTTAATTAAGGTGTGTTTAGATTTTAGATAGAATAGTTCTATTGTAATCACGGTAGCTGCCTTAAAACTGAAAATGTTTGCATTCTTTCTCACACTGTATACCAATTAGAAAGCACCTGTAACTGTAAACTATCTGAACTTTATATAACCAGCCATTTCAAGATAATAAAGGGAGAACGTATGACTAACCACATTGGTTGTATCATTCGTTGCTCTGTTCCAGCTCCCCTTATTAGAGGTACCCTGGTTTTACATACCCAGTATTTATATTTAAACTGCAGCAAAGCAGCTCAGTGGTGCAGGAAGAACCACACCAAAGGTGTGAACAAAGGCACTGGAGCAGCACAGGGCCACTACCTGTGCTGGAGCAAACCTCAGATTGTGGGGATGCTTCCAGGGTCTCTTGAGCAGAGCAGCAGAGTTTTCATTCAGAATCTTCACTGTAAATTCAGATCTACACTGAAATTAGCCTCATCCAACAAGGATGAACAAACAAGACAATGACAAGCAAGTGTCGATAAGTCCCAGAAGATGTAACATCATTCCTGAGCACAATTAACCACAGCCTTGCAAACATCCAGGCTCTGACTGATCATGAAATCCACGTGGGGTCATTCGCCTTCTTCAGTCTGTTTTTCCAGCACCTGCAGATGCACAATGAGAGTCTGACTGTATGAAAACTGACTGTATAAAATTTAGGTGAGAGATTTAGATGGGCTCTGAATGTAAAGAGAGAGTGTCAGTTCTGAGCAATCATTTCTGAAAACACTTGCTCTGGGAGAAGAGTGTTCAGCTCTGGTCCTGAGCCTGACCTGCCACATCTTCAGTGCCTTGTGACACATCTAGTCCATGCCAACTAAATCTCATTAAACAAGTCCTGCATGCTCCAGCACTTCCCAGCACTCCTCAGAGCCAAGGGTGGTATTACATCCTTGATTTCAGCCCAGGATCACTTCCACCAACAGATTTCTTAGGGATTCTAGGGCTAGAGCTTTAATGAATTCTTTGAATCCTCTCTTTGGGCAAAACTGGACAAAGTTAACTTCAGTGTTAGCTTGAGACAACAACCAAATTAGGATTCACAACCTTCTTTTGAAAGGAGGGTCAGTTCTGCCTGGCATTAAACTTTGACAAGAGTTTCAATGGCAGAAGAATAAGATTCCTAAAGTATAAATCTGCTGACTAGATTTTATAAGGGTGGAAGTATTGTTACAACTTCACTGCCCAGCTGAGATAAAGGTGTTCCTTTACTTTGCTCACTCTACCAACACACATTTCCTTGTTTTCAGCCCCGATACCGAGTCTGAATCCTGTGCTGCCATATAAAAAGCTCATCTCCATTCCCACTAAGCTGTATGCCCACGGAGCATTTGAAACAAACAGGCTGTTGGAACCCAGCCCTGCAGATAAAATTGTTTTAGAGAGCTGCTCAAAGGAGATCTCAGCTCTAAATCCTCCTTGTGTGAAGGTGAGCTCCATCTCCACCTTCCCAAGGGTCTGCTGAGAATCCTGCCCTGAGTATTGGACATACCTGGGTTGAAAGGGAAATTAAAGTTTCCTTTTAGAAGACAGAGTACCATGAGGAAAGAAAACGTCTTCTCCCAAGGATGCCTGGAAGGAAGCAAAACTCTTATGACCTGTAGTCATAAATTCATGGGATGAACTATCCCATAGTTCATGGGATAAAGGGATGAAAAGAGATTGGGATTGTGGATGGCAGAACAAGGGCATGACACAGTCTCCACTCTTTTTGTTCCCTGGTTCTCTGTCAGTGAAGGAGAGACCAATTGTGGCAGCAAATGTAAATAAATGATATTTTATCCAGGGGTTTGCCTTATTTACATTATGACAAATGCCAGGTAACACCCCAGAGCTGTACAATTGCTGTGTGAAAGTGCTACAAACTGCTCCCACATGCAGCACACTCCCTTTTCCTCTCACACAAGGCACATTTTTGCAGGATCAGACCCTCATTCAGTTCTTTCAATGCTTTCAAAGCTTTTTCACTTTTTTTTTTATTCCAATTTAGGGAGGAAAAGTTTTATTTAATTACATTTTTTTTTTTTTTTGTGGCTTGAATTGACCAACTGCATATCTTCCCCTGGCTTTATCAAAGAAGCCACCAGTACCAGAGTACATCTAATTTTAAGAGGGCTTTAGTAGGCAGACTTAAAATTGATCATGCATTTTAGTTTCACTAAGTTGCAATTTCTGCACGCTTTGATAGCACACTTTAAAGAACAAGTCTGTAATGACAAAGGCTTAAAGGAAATGACCTTTCTGAAGAAAATATCAAAGCTTGGAAAAGATAGCTCCTTGGAAAAAAAAGGCTGAATTAAAATGACCTCGTGTTCTGAAACTTCTTCAGACAATATCTGACGTCTTACTTTTCCTTTGTACCCTCCAAATGGGACCGAGTATGATTTAGCAGTGTGGTGCCTCCAGTCCATCCTGGGACTTGGGGAGGACGTGCAGTCCTTTTAAAAAAAAATCAGATCCTATAGAGATTCTCTATCAAGACCTCTCGGCATCGGGATCAAAGCTTCGCATGTTTACCAGAAAATTCAGTAAATATTTTCTTCTCATCATTGTAAAATATTTTTCTGTGCAGCAAAATCATTTCTCAGTTTGAAACCACCACAGTCAGGAGAGATTTGGGCAAGTACCAGGAGTATCTGCTGTCCCCAGCACAATCAAAGCTCTGTTGCAGACGCAAGCAGAAGGAGGGACCTTGCATCCCTTTCCCTGCAGCTGGGCCAAAAAGGAGCATTTTTGTTCTGTGTAACACAAGAACTGTGAGTGGCACTGAAATAAAGTGTCACCTTGATAAGGGTCACCTCCCTTTCACTACTTGTGAAAAATGTTACAGTGACCTTTTCTTGGGGGGTTTTATAGGGGGTGAAACAATCTTCTCTCACACAGCAAAATGGGTGCATTCAGTAAACACAAAATAGAAACTAGCCTGGAACCACACTCGAGCTGGTTTGGCCACAGCTTGTCTAGGGACAATGAAGCCAACTCCTGGTAGCTGGCAATTCCTTATCATGTGGGGAAAGAGAGGCAGAGAGCAAGTAATAACTATGGAAATCTTTCTAATCCTTCAGTTTGGACTTTCACTTGTTCCAAAAATTATCAAAGCAATGTTAACAACTACAAGAGAATTCCACCCAAACTTCCCTTTCAGTTCTTACAAGGTTCATAAGCACCTGCCAAGTGGTCCTGAAGCTCTAGTTGATGCTGGAGAGTTTCACAGAGTTTTGAACCCCCCTGATGGACCAACATCTACTTTTCTCAAAGTGCTTTATGACCATCAGTGACATCAGAAACCCAATTCCATCAAAAAGATGGAAAGTCAGGAATTTGAGTGGCTAGAAGAGGGTCCATGTGTTTCTTTATGGATGTACACCCCTTCCTGCTGTCAAAAGCACTAAAACCAGACAGGTATCACGGAAAAACACAAGCAGAGAAGCAGAATCGAAGATGCCTCATTTCCCTCGAGCATGAGAGGAGTTGTCACTGAGTCTGCCATTTGGACATGGGGCCATGCCCAGTGGGTACATCCCAGTGCCCACAGCCTGTTCCTCCTGCAGAGCCCAGCCACCGCTGCCCTGCACCTTTCAGGGTAAAAACATTTCACTGCCCACAATTAATGCATCCCAACCAATTCCCACTCCTTCCTCTCCCCATTCCCCCAGGCAAGGCTTTGTGGCACCTGCCACAGCACCTCCTCCTTTATCAGAGGAGCCGTGACAAGCCCTTATCTGTGATTAGAAGAATCACTTGTTGATGCAAGGAAGGTGGAAAACCTGCCCAGGCCCCGACTGGGCTGACAACCAGCAAAGCACCCAGAGCCAGAGCCGGGGTTTGGCACGGGGCACGCCGGCACTGCCAGGAGGAGGGGTGGATGGAGCCAGCCTGCCAAAGCCTCTCCTCCTTGATCTCGGTGCCAGGAGCAGGTAAGAGCCCAGCTGGTGAGCTGAGACTTGGCAGCACAGCCGTGCCC
>VZTN01029598.1:5077-18353 GCA_013400515.1 Erpornis zantholeuca | reverse complement strand
CTCTGGGAGAAAGCCTAGCATGTTAAGTCTGCTTTCTCAGGCTACTCCTTGGTGTGTGAAATGGTGGCTGATTAACAGACTTGATAGGCTGAAGGTATTTTTGTGTTCTTGAGACACTGACTGTATCAGATACACAGATAAGCTGAATTGCATGTTGGTACACAGAGAATTTATTATCTTTGAGTGACAGCTAAAAAATCCTCCCTTTGAAGAAGCTGCAAAGTTTTTTGAGGGAAATAAGGTCAAATGAGTAAAGACTCATTATGTTTACTTTGTGCCCCATAAAAGAGTAGACAATTAGTCTAAGTGTCCAGTATCTCCAACTATGATTTTTTATTTATTGGAAAATGAAATTAAAGTAAAATTTTTGTTTGCATCTTCTAATGCAAAATATATGTTCTTGTAGCTCCTCCAAAGAGTAAAATAGTGCAAGTACTGGAACAGGTAGTTTTTTTAAAATTATTCACTGTCACCCTAATACTACTAGTCTGTGGGAATTCTTTGTCCCTATGTAGTGAATTATTTTCCTTTTAGTTAATTTATTTATTTTTTCACTTCCTGATATGACTTTGTAAACTCTTCCACTTGCAATATCACAGATTATAAATTTGCTGCCTCGTTCTTCCTGGCAACTTTTCTTCCTGGCAATTCTCTCTCTGATTAGCTGCAGTGTCTTCCTGCATGCTATTTTTTTTAGTAACAAGGAAGTAGCATTGTCTAAATAATGTGCCTTTTCTTTTGGTCTGTTAAGTTTTAAATATCAAATGCTTTGCATAGTAAAAAAAGAAACATTTTTGAGTCTGATGCTAGAGAGAAATTCAGTGCTTCAAATCTCGTCTTTCTGGAGTCAATCTGAGCAACTTATGTTACTTCTGACATCTCTTTTACCTGCATTTTTTGCCTCTTTGTCTTTCCATTTCTCCCCAGTTTTATGTTCAACAGAAAAATGATTTGTGATTTCTGAGACCTTTCAGATTCAGTACACACTGTCAGATACATTTAAGTAGATTGCTGGTTGTTGTCAGTGCCAATTACTCATTCCTGAAAACTTACTCAGTCTTTTTTTCTATGTGGAGCATATCTTCTGGATATCTTCAATACCTTATGAGAATACCCTTGAGACACCTTACTCAGATCCAAAGAGTTTTCACCTTTGAACTTCAACAAGTTTTACAACCATTGAGAGAATCTGAACAGTAAATTGCAAGGCATGTAACGTACCTGTTTTTATACAGCTCATTTGTACATCTACTAAGCCAGCTCTTGTCATAAATGGGTACAGCCATCTGTGCTGGGTTAGTCATGAGGATACTTAGTTTTTTGTACTCTTGAAATAAAGTAGTAAGAAGCTTCTGCCTTATAATAATACAAGTGCCCTTACACTCAGGTGAATACTCCAAACAGAAAACATCCTCTGGCAAAGCAAAGAGTTCTGGTCAAATGAACCATTTTGCAGTTCAGAATGTTCACTAAATGTTTTTTTTTTTTTTTGCTGCCTGAAATTGCTTCACACTGCGCATTTGATTTCTTTATTGTCTGCATATAAGAACACATAAATCCTGAATTCTGGCACCACCCAGTACACAATGAATTGTGTGTGCACAGCCTGTTTGGCAATGCTTTGATAGTTCTTCAGTAAAGCTCAGAGATTCCCATGCTTGATTAAACTCTCAGGCTAATTTTATTTTTTAAGACTGTTTGTGTCTTTCTGCATGTCCTACTTACATTTTCAACTGCAAAGCTGCTTGGGACACAAGATATGTTTGAAGTTAATGGTATCTGGGTTCCTATATTACTATTTAATTAGCTAAAAACAAGCTACTTAAGTGTAGTTGCTCACATATACTGGACCACCTGTTTTTTCTGCTCTGTGGACTTCTGAAGTGCTTAGTTTATGTCCCTCCTGAATCCTCTTTCAATAGCAACAAATACAGTTTGACTATCCTAGATCCATCTTTATGCCATAATTTGATCAGCATTAGTCAGCAAGACGAATTCAAAAGCTTCATCATTACTTAGTTCATCTTTACTTACTATGCCTTGTTAACAGCAGCCTCTACTAAGCAGATGCTGAAAATAGGTATAGTTGGTGTAGACTGAAAGTTGTATTTCATCACTGTTAAAGCATCTCTAAAACCAGGTCTTTCTGCACCTGTCAGTTTTCATCAGTAGACACCCTCTGTTCACAGCCAGGTTGTCATGTGCCTGGTACAGTCACTGCCAAGTATGCTGAGTCTAGACCACAGGTAGAGTGAAATTTGAACGTTATTTAGAAGCTGTTAGACCATTCGAGGCTAAGCTAGACTCTCACACTTGCCTGGAGTGTCATTAATGTAGTTACTTAATAACACCATTCCGTACTGCCTTTAGCACAGAGCTTTTTATCATAGGTCTGGATTGAGAGACTAGACAGTTGAGTTAGAACAATGATGCTTGAAGGATATTTTTTTGGTTGTAAGAAAGCAAATTAATTTCCATATATAGGTGGGTTGTGAAATTAAGTGCTCAGGACTGAATTACACAATTCATGTACATGGCACTCTGGTAAAATGTGGCATTCACTTCAACTGGCATGTATATAGCACTCTGGTAAAATGTGCCATTCACCTGTAGGATGTGGTGGTAAGCCTGATCTTCACTGACATGTTTTTATAGAGCCCAGATAGTGTTATCTGCAATTACTGTTAGCCCTGTCCTGGATGCTTTCTCAAATGTAAATTTGCTGATAAATGAAACTGAAGTCTTATTGTAGTAGTAGTACCCAGTCTTACATATGACCAACATGACCATCATTGTTGCACCAGTGGCGTATGTGATCCATTGCCCTCTTTCTAGTGGCAGACAGTACTGGACTCTTTACTACTTCCTCAGTTTCAAATTAATTTGTTTCTAATTGAATGTCCTGTTAGCAGGGGGTGAAAAGAGGCTGCTGCCGCTGATCAGTTTGTTAAGCCTACTTGCTCCCTCCAAAGCTTGTCCTTGTTTTTATGGAAAAGTTTTTCCTGGACTATTAATCTCTTCTTCCTCTTTTTAATCTATCACTTTTCCTGCTTTCTACCATTCAAGAAGGATACTAGTACTGGATTATTATATTCATGCTTTTTGATACAGTAGTGTTTAACAGCAACGCCCTCTGATACATAGTCTGTCTGGTATAAGTAGTTCCAAAGAGCAAATACTAGTTGGAAGTTTTCATACTTCATATGGCAAAGTCTATGAAATATGTAATGTGAATGTTTGTAGCAGCAGTATGAACAAATGGCATTCGTTGCAGTTTCTGGAGAAAACCATTCTCGGGCTTTCATGGAATGTAGAATGTTTCAGGGTGCATCGCAATTCTAGTGCAGTTTCCTTTATTTTGGAGAAAATACTCCTGTTGTCTGTGCCACTCCTCGTAGGAGTGAAAAACATAGGCAATGTTTTTCACAGTCCTTTCTAGTAATTCCCATTGCAGAGAAGAAATCCTCTTGAGTTTTCCCTCCATCAGTTGTTATTAGAGAAGGGGTGGAATGACCATCTTTCAGTGTTAGATCTTCAGCATTTTGACACCCTTTCTAGATTTTTAACTGAGCAAAGTCACTTTTAAAGTTGCAGCACGTTTGTATAGTAATTGGAGTGGGCCAAGGTTGTTTAGAAATGTTGCTCCCTTATATATTAATCCCTCAATATACATTCCTGTAGTCCACAGTGATACACTGTGACTGAATGTTCAGTGTATCAATCAATGGCCTGTAATCATCACTGCTCTCAAAGCATACATATCCTGTTTTAGTGTTTGTCCAAGGATTTATCTTCTGGGGTTTTTTTGAAAAAGCAAATGAATTCATGCTTAATGGCTTCAGAAAACTTGTCCATTTCACAATGCAATTTTGTTTTCCACTTCCTGTCTCTTGTATATTACCTCCATCTACACATGGGTTTAGTCAGTGGCTGCCTCCTAATGTAAGAAATAGTGCAACTTTGATAAGGCCTTTAATATAGGACTTCGGTGTCCTATTTTTAGCAGTACTGTAGACTTGCTGAGTGAACTGTGGCAAGCTGCTCTGCTCCCTGTTTTACCTGACTGCATAGGAGGATGAGTACTCATCAGGAGCATGAGATGTTCAGGCAGATTCAGCTGCAGGACTTCCAGGAAAAGGGAAATTTGACTGGTTCTTTCAGTTAAGAGAAGTTGTGTATTTTTATTTGCCATACTAAGCTGCAAATTGGGTCTTAGCAAGTCTTGCCTGGAATAGCTGTATTTATGTTAGAATTTTTTTTCCTTAAATGATCTTGAAGCACTTTAGAGCTGAAATGTGTTACATGCTTGGCTGTGAAACATAACCTCTTCAATATCTTCTTCTTTCCCCTTCTAATTCAGGGCTGTCTGATTTTGAGTGATGAACTGAATCATGCATCACTAGTGCTTGGAGCAAGACTGTCAGGAGCAACTATTCGAATCTTTAAGCACAACAGTAAGTATCAGATGGTGGACTCTGCCTTTCTGCAGATGCTATAGATCAGATACAATCTTTTCTAACAGTTGGAAATGCAATTTCATGCAAGGAAATCAATTGCTTGTTAGCTGAAAGGTCAGAAGTCTGCTGCTACTGAAAGCTGAATCATCCTGAATAGGGTATTTTTTTATATGTTCAGTCCCAACTAATAACACTTTTATCCTGAAGCTGTTCTGGCTTACATCTTCTGCATATGGAGAAGAACGTGCTACTCTTTGGCAAGTCTAGGGGCACTGGTGTTTTAACATGGTTTCTTGTTCTACCATGCTTGGGTAGCTCAGCATGGTTAGACTATCCTAACAGTCTGTGTCACATAATGCAGTCCTGTAGGGGTCTAAGTTACAATTTGGGGGATAAGGAAGTTTAATTTTAGAACTAGATGCTAACATGATCCTACAGTTACAAAAGTTTATGATTGCAGATGTCCTAGTTAAACTAGACAGTCATGAATTGGCACAATGTAATACTAAAAGAATTTTTGGGCCATGAAGCATAGATTAAGATCACTGAATTACTTGCTTTAAGTATTTTAAGTATTTGTTTCCAAAATACACAGATTTTTAAATTTCCTAGTTTCATTTTCCTCCAAAGGAGGTGTTTACAAACTTTCAGGTTAAAACTACCTAGGATTTCCTTCTCTTACTCTTGATGAAAGAGGTACCTGGTTGTTCTTGATTAGTAAGGCCACTGCTTTTGTTCTTCCGGTACTCCTAACACTCTTTATAGTGTCAGTCTCTGAAATCACCATGACTCTTGCTCTCTTTGAAGTGTCTGGTGATAACAGCAAAACTTGGGTGACTGCAATTATTTTTCTTTCTTTTTCCTACTTGATAGTGTGGATTCTCTCTGCTGTGCTTACTGTTTCTTTTGTGTTCGCTCTTTCTTGTTTTATATCATTTGAAATAATTTGTTTTACAAAAAAGTAGAGCTTATTGTAACATTCATTTTTTTCTTTTTAATTTGTTGTGGTTTGACACTGGTCCAATGCCAGGCACCCATGAAAGCTGCTTGCTCACCCTCCCCTGCTGCAGCTGGGCAGAGAAGGGAAAAGGAAAACAAAGTTAACAAACACTTCATGAGTGAGATAAGGACCAGGAGAAACACCTCAAGGGCATAACAGGCTCAACTTAAGCTGCAAAGTGAGTGTATTACTAACAGAATCAGAGGAGGATAATGAGAAGTAAAATAGGCCCTTAGAACACCTTCCACCCCCCTGTCCCTCCCTCCTTCCCATCGACAGTTCAGAGAGACAGGGCATGGGGGTTTGGTCAGCTCATCACCAAGATTCCCTTCTGCTGCTCTGGGAGAGGAGTCTACCCCTGTGAGGCCGTGGGGTCCCTCCCACGGAGACAGTTCTCCGTGAACTTCCCTGGCGTGGGGCCACTCTCATGAGCAGCAGCCACACCACACCTGCTGCAGGGTGAGCCCCTCCCACACACACACACCATCCTCCCGAAACTGCTGCAGGGTGAGCCCCTGACACGGGCACACAGCCCTCCCAAAACTGCTGCAGGGTGAGCCCCTGCCACGGGCACACAGCCCTCCCAGAACTGCTGCAGGTGAGCCCCTGCCACGGGCACACAGCCCTCCCAAAACTGCTGCAGGGTGAGCCCCTGACACGGGCACACAGCCCTCCCAAAACTGCTGCAGCCTGAGCCCCTGCCACAGGCACACAGTCCTCCCAAAACTGCTGCAGCCTGAGCCCCTGCCATGGGCACACAGCCCTCCCAAAACTGCTGCGCCGTGGGTCTCTTTCCACGGGGTGCACTCCTCCAAGGACAGGCTGCTCCAGCCTGGGAGCAGGGCCCTCTCTCTCCATCAGGTCTCCCACTGGATCATAGCCTCCTCCAAGCATCCACCCACTCCGGCACGGGCACCTCCCCACAGGCTGCTGGTGCATCTCTGCACCCCTTGTGGATCCCCAGGGGCTGTGGGTGGATCTCTGCATCCCCTGTGGATCTCCACGGGCTGCGGGTTGATCTCTGCATCCCCTGTGCATCCCCATGGGCTGCAGGGGCACAGCTGCTTCACCATGGTCATCACCATGGCCTGCAGGGGAAGCTCTGGTGCCTGGAGCACCTCCTCCCCCTCCTTCTTCACTGACCTTGGTGTCAAAGGTGTTGTTTTCCTCACATGATCTCACCTCCTCCTCTTCTCTGACTAGAATCCAAAATCTTGTGACTTTGTTTTGATTTTCTTCTTTAATATGTCATCACAGAGGTGTTACCAACCTCTCTCATTGGCCCAGTTTTGGCCAGCAGCATGTCCATCTTCAGAGCCATCAGCCATTGGCTCTGCCAGACATGGTGGGAAGCTTCCAGCAGCTTCCTCACGGGAGCCATCTGTGTGGCCTCCCTGCTACCCAAAACCAGGCTGTGCCAAACCAATACATAATTCTTCGTAAATTTTGGTTGCTGGGCAAGATCAAAAAAGCTTTGCATTCAACTTCTGCATGTGTATACACATACTTCTGAACATTATGTCCAGTTGCAGAATTTCAAAGAACATTGGTGACAAACATAGTTCTGGCTATGAGGAGAAGGACTTAGAAGCTGCTGTGATGAAAAATAGATGATTTGTGGAAATGGGGTACAAATTAGCACTGGTGAAATTGGGGCATATTCTAGGAACGTTCTAGATGGTGGGCTTTTGTGGAAGAGAATGTAATGGCAGATTGGAATCAAGGCAAAGTGCAAACAGTGATCTTGGACTGTCGTTCATATTTCTGTATGTGTTCTCAGCCTTACTCTTGCTATACTCTGTGCTGCCTTTTTAATGTAATTTTCTTGAGATTAATGGCTTCATTCATATTCTGATTTTTAGAAATCAGAGAGGTGGAATGAAAATTTCCCCTGAAATTCCTTGTTCAATTTTTATTTTTTTCCTGCCTTATTCTG
This sequence comes from Erpornis zantholeuca, assembly GCA_013400515.1. Lineage (NCBI taxonomy): Eukaryota > Metazoa > Chordata > Aves > Passeriformes > Timaliidae > Erpornis > Erpornis zantholeuca. Next base: position 10,960 of record VZTN01029598.1, on the reverse strand, counting down.
TAGTTTGTCCTTTTTATTAAGGTCAGACTATTCTTTCCCTCCTTGAAAAATTAGAGTAGAAGTTTAACCATTGTTCTCCCTAACTGCACTAACCTTGTCTTTCCTTCATTGAGAGGCCTGTTGGAGACAGGGAATACACTGCAGATTTTTTCGTCATTGATCCATTAACTGACCTACTTTGCTGTATCGTTCTTAGTCTAGATCTAGTTCACAAGTTCCTCTTGCTGCTACGACTGCCCCAGTCTACCAATTCTCTTTTCATGATTAATTTGTGCTCTTTTTCATGCCCTAGTGTTTATGTCTGTCTCTTGCTCAGCACTTGGCTTTTATACTTTGATTAATCCCATCTTCACTCCTTTCCTTGGAGGTTTTTTTCAGGACTGATTCCATGCGTATGTATTTGTTCACATTAATTAGGTCTCTTAGGATCATGTCAGCTGTTTCTAGCCAAAGCTAGTAAGATTTCAGAACACATTTCTGCTAACAGCTTCATCTGTCTAGTTTCTGATATGCTGAACATTGTCCTCTTTTCTACACTGGGCATTCTCTTTTTTTCCTCTTCTCCTTTTGGTTTAGAAGTTTCCTGTTCCACCATTCCAATCCCTTTAATTTTAAACAGAGAAAAGAAAGTACACTTGCCCTGCTTATTTTCCTGCACTTTTCTATCTCCTACTTATCTTTAATTGATTACCCTTGAACTTGTGTTCTAGCTCTATTCTGTTGTTCTATTCTGAATTATTTCTATCTACAAGGGCATTCTTAATACCTAAATTGCCTTCTCCTTTAATCAGAATGAGATAGGTCCCTTTTTTTCATTTTTTCCCCCACTTTCTTTGTTTGTGCCTCATGCTTTAACTTGTGTTTTAGTTTAGAGTGATGAAATTCTTCCTCAGAGTCCATACAGTTGCCTATTCCCTTCAGTCTCATCCATAGGCCTGTAGGTAGATGAAGCCTGTGCTTATTGACTTGTGTATGGTCTGTCCTCCATGCTGGAGCAATTTGTGCCTTTCTGGAGTATTGCTGTCTTTAGTCATGTCAGAGCTCAAGCTAGTAGCTGTTTTGGTACCATTTAACAGTAATTTCTGGTGCAGATATGCAAAGCCTGGAGAAGCTGCTCAAAGATGCTATTGTGCATGGGCAACCTCGTACACGGAGGCCCTGGAAAAAAATTCTTATCTTGGTGGAAGGAATATACAGGTACAAACTATTCTTTATATTCCTAAGACCCTCCACATGAGATCTAAATGCTTAGTGTTTGGGTTTCTTTGCCAAATCAAACTATGAATATTGTCACTTCATAGTTATTTCATTGGTCTCATCTGTAAATTAAATTACACTGTGTATGTCTCACATCCTGGGCTTTCTGTTGCTAGAACTATTGCTGCACCTGGTGTTATCACAAAGCTTCCCACATCTTGAATAGATTGTAGAAATTAATTAATCAAAGCAGATTATTTATATCAGAGCTGAGGTCTTAAGTTGCTTATCCATTCCATTCCATTCTTTCTGTGCTCACTAGATTATGCTAGTGTGAATGGAATTGCACAAATTTAAAGTTTTGCTAAGAGTGAGTAGGAGCAGTAGGCATAGCTGTGTTAGGCATTTAAATCATAGTGACTTTCAGCACAAAATGGGGTTGTTTTGAAGTGTTAATAATGAGAGCCTAGTCAGTTCTTAGAAGCATCAGGTAAGTAGATGTCAAGTTAGAATACTGACATTAGGTTGGAAGTAAAATTGAGATAATTCATTTATAAAATAATCATGCCACACATTCCTGTGCCCTAACTTACTGTTGCTGCTACTGCTTAGTTTGTGTGTCAGTATCCCAGAGATGCTGAACAGATAGAAAGTAAAGATCTGGGGCCTGGGTGCAAGGAGGAGAGATCCATCTCTGCAGACTGTCCAGCAAATTTTAGGTGTTTGTAATTACTGAAAGAATGAAGACATGAAAGATTAGTGACTTAAGGCTCTATAAGGTGGTCCCAGCTATTAAATCAACTTATACTGAATTTTTGTTTCTCAACAGTATGGAGGGATCCATAGTCCGTTTGCCTGAAGTGATTGCCCTTAAGAAGAAGTACAAATCCTATCTGTACCTTGATGAAGCTCATAGTATAGGTGCCCTGGGTCCCAGTGGCCGGGGTGTAGTGGACTATTTTGGACTCAGTCCTGAAGATGTGGATGTTATGATGGGAACATTCACCAAAAGCTTTGGAGCTGCAGGAGGATACATTGGGGGCAAGAAGGTAAAAAGCTGGGAATCTCATGGCTGGTGGTGAAGTCCATTTCAGGCAGATGGTGGAATTCTTCATTAAGCATTTCAAAGTTAATCTATTCAAGTACCCTACTGTCCATTTGTTTTATAATTTTACATACTGTCTTATACTGTGAAAGTCTGCAGTGCAGAAGAGTGTAGTCTAGTAAAATACCTCCTAATTGTTTAGGTCTCACATGGTTAGTGATGATCTCATTTTGCAGAATGTACACTAGTGATGTAATATCTTCCTAGGAACTGCTAGGAGCCAGGATGTTACTGATGTTATTTTTGATGTTACTTTTAATAAGACTTGAAGGAAAAATGCCAGAGTCTTAAGTTCTTCAACCTGCTTGGAGGAAGATCCTCTTAGATTAGTCTGGTAGAATTGATTTCCCCTGGGTACAAACAGTTTGCTTTCTGAAAAGACACCTTTTACCTTTTTATTTTTTGGCTGGTTGATTGTTTCGCTTTTTGTTTGTTTTGGCATTTTGTTTGTTTGGGGGTTTTTTGGGTTTTCATTTTTGGCTATTGTCTCTTTTCCATTGGAAAATACAGCTAGAAAGTGTTGCCCTTGCCAAACCTCTAATTCTCAGAGGGATGGTGTGGACAATTCCCTGTGTCACCTTTCTCAAATCCTGAAATATCTGATCTCATAGATCGGGCTTCTAAGCTTTACTTGAGGGTAAAATTCTACCATTTTCCTACCAGGACAATAATTTTTTACATATTAATTGGGGTAATTTCTTCCACCCATACAAATGGAGATGGAACTTAGGGTCTTTACTACAGTTAGATTTAGATTACTTTGACAACTTCCCCAGAAAAATACATCATATAAATCTTTTTCCAAAGGTAGTGAGCTAGTGGGATTGGCTCCAGGGCATAAGGTAAAGCAGCTAAGAGTCCTTTGCAACTGTGTTTTAGCTACTGATTGAGGGATTGCTTCAGAGGTAGTTTATTTCAAAGTCCCTTTACAACTTCCTTTCATTTAACTCTGACCCTAGGCAGACAGGCAGAGAACACTTCTGCACATTTTTATAATACATTTGCAGCTAGTGGTAGCCACAGAGTTGTCATTATTCACTTTATGGTAGCAAAAGACAGAATCTGTCCTGGTACTCATACTGATGTTGATAATATTTTGATTGGGTGGTATTTTAGCATGGTTTTGTTACAGTTAACAAGCAGCCTACATGTAAGGTATGTTGGTTCTTTGTTCCTATATGATCTGGTTTTGCCTTCTAGGAAAAATAGCATATGTATTTAACTGTGAAATGCAGAAGGGTTAGGCTGAGGTTCTTGCACTCTTAAATTACACCTACTGCTTTATTTATATTGTGCCGATGAACAAGAGAGAAGTTTTTGTGACCCGTTCCCTTGTTTGGTAGTTTTTGTGGGGAAAAAGGTATATTGAGCATGATCCATAAGCACCTATGGATCCTGCTCTCCACTATTTGATTTTCTTTATATTCCCACTGTTATAATAACCACTTTTGAGCACAATAGTTATAATAACTCACCCTGAGCACAGCTTAAGTTATGCAAACGTAATGCAAATGCTTGTTGCCAATCCACTGCTGATGGTATTAGCTAAACAAGGCTGTCATAGACATTTGTCTCTGATCAACACACATTCTTGACCTGTGACATTATTATGAGTTGTCATGTCCCTGCTCTTCACATTTCACCTGTTTATTTCTTGTACTGTTAAATTAATCCTTGAGATACTTGTTCTCGTATGGGGCATTCTGAAAGGAGCTTTGTGTGGTGCCATTTTATTGTGGTTAAAGATACGACATGCATTTCTCTGAGTGCTGGGAAGGCTGCATCTGATGCCTCTTGTATTTTGCTAGGAACTGATTGATTACCTCAGGACATACTCTCACAGTGCTGCATATGCAACATCAATGTCACCTCCTGTTGTGGAGCAAATCATCGCCTCCATGAAGTGCATTATGGGTGAAGATGGTACAACTGTTGGTGAGTCTTTCTAGCAGTAAGCATGTAGAAAGGGGAAGCCAAAAAGAGCCTCTATCACTTTGACAGATAACAGATTCAGTGAGCACTTTGATAATTATCTATTAGTACATGTATGGTTGGAATTTCTGGACCAGTAAACCAGTTTACAATTCTACTTAGCAGATCAGCCTAATAGAACAGCATAAAGAGTTGTCAGCTAGAGGTAAGTCATTTTAGTCTTGGCTAAGACACACTATTTTCTTGTACTGATATTTGCATCTCAGTTAAAGTAAATATGGAAATATTTCTGAAATCTCTCTTTACTTGGGGAGCTAGAGGCATATTTCAAAATCATTGAATTTAATGGACTAGAAGAAATCCAGCATATTTGTCTTTATTGTCTTAGTTTTCCTGTTTCATTGTAGAAGTAAAAGGGAAATTCGTACTACTCTCTGGGCATTGAAAATCGTAATGACAAATTCTTGTTTCATTTGCCTATGGCTTGCAGCCTCCTTCAGTTATCGCATGGAGTAAATAGCTCTTTAAGCTGTCTTGAAACTGAAATGGTACATTTTGCATGTAGGATACTTTTCCCTCTTCACAGCTAATTAAAAAGTTATGAGCAGCTCACACAGGATGCTGGTGTAGTTTGCTGAGGATGTGTTGGTGGCATTTAGTTTGGAGGCTCTTAGAATTCTGACTGCAGTATATATTGAATTCTTGGAGCTTGAGGCCTCTGGCCACGAGGTGGTGGTGGTGTGTGCTGAACAAATGAATTGGCTTTTGAACATGCGTCATCTGACCAACCAACGTGTTGGATAACTGACAGTGGAAAAGCTCACTGGGGAAATGTCTTGAAAATGTTTCTGTTTTAATAGGATTCATTTGGTTTGCTTACATTATCTGAGAACAGAGTTAAGTGCCAGCAGTTGATGTTGGTGGTTGCTCAGTAGAGACATCATCAGTGAGGCAAGTACAGCTGGGCAGCAGCCTGTATCTGTGCTGGCTTTGAGTGGGTCTGAGTGGTCCATGTGAGAGACCTGTACCAAGAGCTAAGAGGTGACTCTCTGCTCTTGAGTACAGATATTAAGCAAGCTTCAAACTACACGAAAAGTTGTCTTGCTGTAGTCTTAAAAGTAATTGTTCGAGCTTTTTATAGCTGATGATTTGCCAGCAATCTGTGGTCTGCTTAGGCGTTTCTTGTTTTGGGTTTCTTCCAGTATCTGTTTTGCTTAATGAAGTGGGAAGCAAGGAATGTGTAACTGATTTCTGTTTGCAGTATTTAAACTCAGGCATTTTTGTCTCTTTCTGAGGCTACAGTGTGGTATTTGTTCAAGCCAGGAGAATGGAAGTAACTTCCACTCCACAGTGTTCTCCTGCCATTATGCCAGCATGATCCATCTGAGCTGAAAGGCAAACCAGATCAGGAGTGAAATTTGGCAAAAAATAAACTCAAAAGATCTTTTTTGTTCTCATGATGCTTAAAATGCATGTCCAGCTACATCTTGCTGATTTGGTGCCAAGAAGTACCAGAATTCCTAGGCACTCTAATGAGAAAATGAATGGTTTTGGTATTTGATAGGTATTTTGTCTCCAATAAATCTCTGTATGTACACTTTCTATATGAGCTGTAGCACTTTTCATAAGTGATGGATGTAACAGCTGGA
>VZTN01029576.1:0-16436 GCA_013400515.1 Erpornis zantholeuca | reverse complement strand
AGTGGTGTTAACAACTACAACCATTACTATTTCCTTTAAATCAGGACTTAGAAAATTATTTGTGGATAGCAAATATTACACATTGCAGTTTGTGCATCTATGATCTTTGTTGTATGGGAACTTCATACACTTGGCTGATTTTGTGTTCTCAACTTCAGGATTCTGATTGCAACACTCAAGGCTAACCCCCCAAAGCCTGTATCTCCTAAAGGTGAATTTTGCTTTGTATGAGGAGCTAATAATTGCTATAGCACAGACACAGATCACTTGAATTTTGGGAGTATAATCAGCACTTCTCGTGTAGGAAGAAGGTATTCCAGAAATTGAAAATGGCCTGTGGGATGTTTTCTTTTCATCAATTTCTTCACCTGTCTGGAACAGGGACTTGCCCTCTGTGACTGAACCTGGGGAAAATGCCTGTAGTGTCCTAGCAGCACATAACAAGCTGTGGATAAATGAAATCCTCAACTGCAGCAGCTCTCAGTTAGCTATACCCAGAAGGAGCATGAGGATTCTTGAGAGGGAGAAAGCTTTGCTACAGATGCCTAAGGACACAGTGTTAGGATACCTAGGGTTTTCAAAGAGAGTATGCTGTATTAGAAATTGGTTTTTTGCTTGGTTTTCAGCTTAGGCTTTAAAATTCTCTGGGTGTTTAAAGGAAACTTATTTTCACTCATTTGGTGGTTTTGCGCTTTTTTATCTTCTGAAAAATGTCTAAAATTAGTTAAGCATCTGTTTTCTTCTTTGTTTGAAGCAACTTTTACTTTTAAACAGCTGTTTAGCCTATGATAATAGTCTTACTCCTGGGAAAGCAGTTCATCTTTGTTGCCAGTTTCCATTACCTTAGTATGGGTTGTTTTAAATTACTAAATGGATAATTTCTGCTGAGTTTTCAACTACATATTTGTGCCTGTGTGACTGTTTCTTACTCTCTGGCACATTGGCACAATTCTTGTTATATTTACTAAGCTTGTAGCACTTGCTACAAGCACTTGTTAGAGCTCTGCCACCGATTGACCTTTTGCTTGGAGAAATGTAAGATATGAGATATGAATGGAGTGGTGGAGTTCATTCAGCTTTCCTCTTTTTTTCCCATTTGCCTGTGTATATATCTTCTTCATTGTTTCAGTTCTTGTGTTCTTCTAGAAAAAGGCCATACTATATTATTAAGTAAAAGAAAATGCAGAAGGCTTGTTTTCCTCAGCTTTTACTAGAGAATATGGCAGAGAGACTCTCAAAGCCTCATGAGTCAAACAAGAAGTTCTCCAGAGCCTGAGAGAAAACACAGTAATGAGGAAGCAGAAATTACTGAGTTTGCAGTGCTCTCACTGCTTTTGTTTCCCTTAGGTTTTTGTTTTCGTGAAAATGATAATTTTTTTTATAAGCAGCTTTAACATAATTCCTCATGAGAAAAAATCATTTAAGATAACCTTCACCTTCTACTTTACTACTACCCTGTAATGTAGTCTATGGGTCCTGGAAAAATGTTTTGTCTCACACTTTTTCAGGAAAATGCTACTTATAGGAACATATTTTTTATCTCAAAGATTCAGGAAGATGCCAAAGCTTTCCCTCTGCTGAAATGCAGCAAATAGCAAGAAGTTAAATATAGTTTCATCAAAGTCTAAGAGATATGTTCCTTATTCTTTTCTGTTAAGACAGCTTAGGATCTGCAAATCATTGCCTGCTACCCCAATTAGTTCTGATAAAAAAGAATCAAAGACCTTGATGTCTAGATCAGCTCAATAATTTACAGTAGGTTTCTTTTTTTTTGGTTAAAAATGTATCAATTTTTTATCTCAATTCCAGAACATCTGTATACAGCATTTTCCCGGAAACACTTCTTTAGCAACAGTTAGTGAAGATGGAGAAAATCAACTTGAGTATGAAAATGTGTGACCATCTTCTAGGTGAAGAAACACTATGCAGAGCTGCAATCCTGTGTTCAAGTTTCAACTCTCTTTCATAACAGCTTCCACTTTCCTGGCTTCCCTCATTAAGAAAATTCTCTCTCTTGAATCATTCATGTTCTTTATCTTTGCAATCTTAGTTTAATTTCTTTGTGGGAAACCATGGTGTTGCATCATATGACATTTAGCAATAAGATAATATGAAAATATGGATATCTCATGCATCAAAATCGAAAGACTTTTTTTTTTTCCATGACACTACAGAGGTTATTTTTTTGGTGAGGACTAATGCCAAAAGATGTCTGTCTTTTTCCATCTTCTCTCACTTATTTTTTTAAGCTATGCAGTCATAGTGACTAAGACTTTGTGGATGAAACTTTTAGAAATGATCAGTTAGCTTTCTGCTGCCTCATGAAAGGATTAGCATTTTGCAGCAGAGCTGTAATGAGGGTCAGCACTTGTACTCCTTTGTAAGAACTCCAGTTCATGCAAAATCAATCTAGAACAACCTCCTAATCTCCTAATCCAAAGTCTCTCGTCCACAGCACCTTGGAAGGTCTTGAGGGGTGTCCTGCAGCCCCACTTAGATGAAGGCACACAAGAACTAACCTTCCCTCTCTGTGTTCAAGGACTCAGGTTTTACTCAACCCTAGGAAGGTGTTTCTGCATCTGAATTGCATTTCTGCATCTACATGTCCACTTTAAAAAGGACAGTGTCACAGAACTGCCAAAAAGTCAGCCTTAGATTCCATGACTAAAGCAAAGCTGCTATGCTTGTGAAAGGTCACAGGCAGTAGGACTAAGCTTGGTTGACAGCTGCTCTGGGAAGCTCTCTGGTTGTGCAATTGCTGAACAGTTCATCTTCCAAACAGTTCATCTTCCAATATTTCATGCTAGAAAGTTGGTGTCAGAAGATAGCTGGGTCTTTCTGTATTCCTCTGTTATTTTTCAGGAGTGGGTTAATATTTGCCTAAAAGAATTGTTGAACCTAGTTCATAAATCCTTTCTTTCTCTTCTAATTAGAAAAAAAAAAAAAAAAAAAGGAAATATAACAATATTCCAGTTCAGAACTTGAAGATTGGGACCTGGAAGACATAGATCTTATTGCTGCCTTTTTAAGACCCTCAATTCACATAAATTGTACTTATTTTAAATCATTCTTATTATAGCAATCTTATAACACATAGGAAGTCAACAAACATTATTTTACTGTCTTCTTCATATCTCTTTCTTTAGTGCTTCAGAGGCAATAAACACAGGGAAGAAAGAAAGTAAACTGAGTAACAAGGTAGGAAGAAAGTATAAAATGCAATCAAGCAAGTATGAAGAGGCTGTGAGGAAAATAAGTGACTGAAGCAACTAGTGACACAAGGAGTCAGCTAAAACAGATCCAGTGAATGTTCAGATGACCAAGCCTTGACTGATTCTATGCCTATGACCATGTATTTTTACCTTCTGCTGTACAGTATTGACTCACAGCTGCAGCTACAAGTGATTCTGTTTTTGTGAAAACTGTGGATAGCAGGAGCCCTTTCATTCCCTTCTCATGAAAGTTTTGCTCTTCCCATTTGGAGTCATCTTCAATTCACATAAACACTTCTATCTTTCAAAATAGAATGCTAACCTAGAGATTGAACATGAAATTACTAATCAAAACCCAATGCAATACCAAAGTGTTTATTAGGAAGACAGTATGGAAAGGTAAACATCAAAAATCCAGAAAGTCCTGCTTGATTCCAGTATAATCCTTTTCAACCATAACTGATGTTTTCAAAAACGCTGTGTCAGAAGTGATATTATAAAGCTGTGAACTTTAGACTGTTTTTTAAGTCTGTTTATTTTGTTAGGATTCTTTCTTCTCTAAGGTGATTCTAGGTGTAAAGCACTAATTAAAATATGTTCTCTATATGTATTCATGTATCCTGTATACAAAATGCGTATGAAAAGGCAAGAAGTAATAAAAGCTAAAAAAAGAAAACATGACAAGCCTCCATTGTGCATTTATTCCTTGGGCCTTGCACCTTCTGGAATATCAGTCAGCGCTGTGGCAAAGGGACATATGATTGCTGATATTATCTTTGCTGCTATTCTTTTTGTCACTGCTGCTGTCAGTCTATAACCAGGGTTACTGGGGTACTGTCTAGGAAAATTGCACTTGAAAAGCTGAAGTGGTTCCTCTCCCTGGGCAGAAAGGTAGGTGTCTAGCAACTCTTATCAACAAATATTATTACACCAGTTCCTGACTTCCTCTCAGAAAATTTCATCCATTAAAGTCAATTCATATTTAGAACAACACAGGAAATGGAAATATAGCTTTTACGGTCCTTAAGTTAGTACGCATTTTGGAAAAGATTCTTTAAAATTACAGAGGTACAACCTGACATAGCTTTGTTGTGCCACTACTTAGGCATCATCTGTAATGGCTCATCCATCTGGTTATCAGATACTTTGTCTTAAACTGTTACTCTGTGCTCGTTGTTTCATCATGTTTCCTGTTCACTTCGAATGGTCTGCTTGCTATATGAGCTCACACATTCCACATACCTATAATATTTATGGGACGATTATTGCAATAAAAAAAATAATTTTGGCTTATTGTGTATTTTACAAATATTTTTTATTATTTTACAAAGAGCAAGGGTCTGTCAGTGAGCAGACTTTCCGCTTGCAAGAGATTGTGTCATTCTGCTAGCTATATTCTCCTCTTTTAAATATAAAAGAGTGCTGGTTTTGAAGATATTAGAAAGGTGACTACTGTTTTGTGTTCCTGTTCAAATGCTGCACGTTCACTGAATTTTCTTTCATAGATAAATTCCTTGTATTATTTTAAATAACATTAAATAAATTATTCAGATAGAGAGGGATGTTCTCTTTTTTTGCATGTAAAAACAACTCTTTGCATTGTATTTTTTTTGTTATTTGTGTATTTCTTTGTTAAAGACATTCTGGAATGTTGAGATGCATTTTCCCCTGTGAAATGTAACAAATTGTGGACTGGAGATATATGAATCCTGAACTTTTTAATTATTTTCTCAAAGAAGAATAAGCATAATGTCATACAGGGTTGCTGAATCTGCAGTGAGCTACCCACAGCTGGAAAACTGCAACAGCATTTTTTGCAGCCAGCTGAGGTTTGGCTCACTTGTTTCACCTGGGATATATGGAGAAACTTCCTGATCTTCCATGAACTCACAGTAGTGACAAGGTTTGTGGCAGTAAAATACAAAAGTACTTTGAATTTTTGATTATTTACTCTTGGAAAAAGAATTTTCTTTCTGTAAAATCTGGCAAAATTTAAGACAGAAACTTCAAAATGGTTCAAAAAAGACTTGAATTAAAATGAGGGGTTTTCTCACTTTCGAATGATACTAAGAACATTTGATTATTCATAGGAACAAGTTATTGAATATAGATGCTTACATATGTAGATCAGACAATATATTGTGGAGAGGTTGTATCAGTGGTACAATTATTTGCAGTAACTTGGGAGGCAACAAAATATAATTGTCTTGTTTATCATAATTTCTTTATTTTCCTTTGTGCTTTGCCTGCAAGAAACCACTTGTTTAATCAAACAGTGGGTCAGAAACTGTAACGTCACAGCTGTAACGTGAGTTTAAATTGAAAGTTGTATCTGTAATTCAACATATTGTGTAACCAGACATAAGCTGCATCCACTGCTTGAGCACAGAGTAACCATTAAAAACTCCAGGTAAGGGTGTAAGGAAGCCTTTTGTATCGTTTATGATATTTACAGACTGTATTTGATAAAACTGTAAGAAATCCAGCTGGTTTTGCACATATCTCCTTCTTCATATAGATCGAAGTCCAGAGTTTAATATTAATCAAATTTCAATTTAATTTTTGAATACAGAGCTGGTTTTTTCTACTGAAATTAGAGCAATGGATGTCTAAATAACTTCAATTTTATTCAGATTTAAGGCAGAGTGTTAAAATACCTTGACATGTCTGGCCTTCCAGAAAAAATCCCATTTGGCTTCTCTTGCCACAGTCACAGGTTTACCCCATAATCTAATTTTGGGACCTAAATTTTTAATCTAGGCAGAAGCTTGTTGCCAAAACTTCTTGTCTCTGTAGTTATGCAAGTTTCCTCTTCGGTGAATTGGGCCCTCACCTGACCTGTCATTTTCCCTCTCTGTTTCCCAGGATGGAGGAAATATTCCAAGAAATGTATTATTTTCTGGACTGGCTAAATTTTTGTCTGGCCAATCTTTTAGAAAAGCATAAGAAAATATATTTGTTGTTGAAGAGCTAAAGAGGTCAAATGTACAATTCACTTGGAATAAGAAGAAATTCAGGTTAATAATATTTTTTTAAATTATGGAGTTTTGCATATTAGGTCCCTGAATTCTTTTATACTCGACATAGTTTACATACAAATTTTTCTTATGTAATTACACTCTTTTATACACATCATAACAATTTACCCAAAACATTTTAGGAAAATATAAGGCTAGATTCTGCATGGACTTGCACAGACTCTACTAATTTTTACATGCTATTTTTGTGCATGATGTTCCTATTGTGAAAATAGCCACATAAAATCCCTGCAATTCTCTACATTTAAAATCTCTATCTTTACCAGACTAGAATATCTTGCTACAGGTAAACAAGTATGAAAAAACACAGTCTACTTAAAAACAGTTCATGCATGGAAACCAAGAAAGAATTTTTTTATTATGAAGGTATTATTCTCTGTAAATGCCAAGAAGTGCTGTGAGAGTAAGGGAATTTTGCAACCACATTGCAGTTTTTCTCACAATTGCTGCTTGCTTTTCAAGAAAATTTGTTTGCGTCTCACAATTAACACTTTTTCTCTTGATTAAAAAAATTTTCCAGGTGTTTCTGAAACTAAAGTATGCAATCAATTTAACTCTCCTGGGAAAGACTTCAACCTCTTTTGTCCCTCAGGCATCTTTCATAGTCACAAGTATTTAAGGACACAGTGGTGACTGAAAGATAGGGTTTGGGGTGTTGTGACTTGTCCAAGAGGGGTGTCTTATGTAACACATAGTCCCCTTCCACTACTGATTCGTCTGTCAGCCAGGCAAAGAAAACTCTGAAAGTTAAAGTTCATCTTTTTCTTTTGACCATATGTCTGGTTGAAAGAGGCTGATATCTATAAAAGCATCATTTTTGGTAGACTTGGAGACTGGAAAAGAGAATTAAATTTGCATGCTTGAGGTACACATGAGGGAGAAAAGGGAGAAAAGCCTTCTTTTTACATATTCTTTAGAGACCACAGAGTTTGCATATAAAACCTGGTCTGCAGCGTGGTCCTCACTGGTCACTTTTGTTTGGGCATCTTTGACAGAACTATATGGGACCTATACAGCACAAAACAAGTATTAGTTGCCTTGTCAATTAGTATGCCTTGTCAATATTTAAGACCAATGTTCTAAAAATGAAAGCATAAATGTGCTCCCTATCAGCTCAGCCTGGGAAGTGGCCATTGCTCAACTGCTAGGTTTTGTGAGAGAAGCTCAGCTGCACCCCTACAGAGCAGAACACAGAGATAACCTTTGGGGTGACGGGGGTCCAAACAAACCTTCACCTTCCTCCCAAGCCCATCACAGGAGCCATCAGTCCATCAGAGGCTCATCTCCACAGATGCAGAGATGCACAGGGGCACAAAGTCATTCAGCCAAACCAACTAAGGACTTGGAGCAAGAATTGCCCTGTCCAGGCCCTCCCATACCTGTCTCAGAAAAGTCTGTCCTACAGCCCACTGTGACACACATCAGAGTGTGCCAATGCAGGACCACCCTCTGTTTTGAGGGGGTCAGTGCCTAAGGCTGTGAGACACTTTAGGGGATGCAGAGGAAATGTATTTCAGGATTTCTATAGGTATATTTAGGGGAGGGATCTAAGTGGTTTGGGAAGGAATAAGTGTGGGAAAGTAGAGGCATAAGGGAATAAAAAGACCAGATCATGTGTTGTTTTCTGGTTGATTGGTTGGTTATCTGTCTGTTCCCCAAGCCTAGTCAGTACAGTCTGTCTTATATATGAAATTTCTAACTCTCCCACGAGCAAGATCACAGGAGTAACTGGCTATTGGGACACCAGTCGTGGACAGCTGCTGGTGACAGGTGACACCACGGGATCTGGTGTCTCTAGAGACGAGACCCCTGGTGCATGTGCGTGTGTCCCAGTGGAAGAGCACAGAGGGGATGTCTATGGAGGACAAAACCTGGCAAGGGGGCTGTGTGCATGTGAGAGGCATCAGCAGTGCCCAGAACTGGAGCAGGCCTACAGCCTCAGGGGTTTGTATGTCTGTGTGAGAATAGCTGCTAACAAGTGGCCCTATCCAGCAAAATATATTTTTCTCTAACACCCACTGGTCCTCAAAACATGTTGCTTTTTGTTTCAGTGAGTAATTTTCTTCCAAAACTGATTGTGTGTTATAAGTTTTCATGTTTTTCATAATGCTTTTGAATTACTATTAGCAATTTCAAAAATGAAATTCTGTTTTTGTTTTCACTTCTCTTGTCTTACATGCCTTTGGCTTGTGTATTTGCACAGTTCAGTACCCGTTTGGTTCATTAGAGCTGACTCAAAACTCGTGCTGTTGTGCTTCACAAAGCACAAACTTGCGGACACCTGAACCCTTGAGCTGTGAGTTGCATATCCAGATTCTTTCTGCAGCAATTTCACTATTTTTTTTCCTTTATTTTACTCCATGGTGTTTTAGGCAATGATGTTTTTATGTATTTTCCATCTTTTATCACTTATCTCTTATAATATTACCTATACCCACTTATTTGACTTTAGCTTCCGTCATGTCACTAATATAGTAATTCCTTAGACATTAGAGATAACACAGAGATACAATATTTTCATTATAGGTAATGTAAAACTACTTCACTTTTCATGTGACAATTAGGGCTGCACAAGTGTTGAAATATATGTTGGGGGATGCATATATTTGCTATTTAAAAAACAGAGAGTAAAGAGAGAGGTAAAACTGCATATAAAAACCAAAACAAAACACTCTTTCTACAGAGAAAGAACTTTAAAAGCAGCACACACAGTTTGAGCGTTAGTGATTAGATAGTACTTTCAAGCCTATTTGTTTGGAAAAATCTGTCCTTCCTACACGGTACCCTTCAGGATGCAATGTAAATTGAACTGCGGGGCACTCTGTAGCAAATCTACAGTCATTATCTCTTAGTTGATTCTGTCTTGTGCCTCATAACTTTTCAGAGGTACATATGAAGCGCCTCTCATAAAAGCTATTACTTTGTCTCCATGATACCTGTTGATATAAGATGATGAAATAAAGATGATTACTCATCCCAGCAGGCACCTGCTTTGACCTTGTTGTGCGTAGTTTATCACAAACATTGCTGTGTGGTATTTCAAGTTGAAAATTAGGCAGATGCAAGAACATAACATATGCCACTGGGCCATTTTATGTCTTCTGGCAGTACACATGAGAAGTTTATAATGCCACAAAAGCAACATTATACAGATGATACAGCAAATTTAAACTAAGCCCACTGCTAAAATTGGTTCACATGAAAATGGGACCTAAGTACTTATTTTCTCACTTTGAGAGCAGAAATTTTGCAGAGACCACAGTGAAAAAACCTGTAGAACAGAAAATAAAAAAAAATTAAACATATATTTTTAAATTCATCTAAATGGGTAAGATACATTTGTCAACATTAATGTACATTTATAGTTAATATTATTTTCAAATATGTGTTTCAGTAATTTGAGGAGAAATAAACAATTTTTAGTGAAAAATGTTAACACCTTCAAATACAGAATTTTCTCCTTTCCTTTTATGAGCAAGACACAAATAGACATAAAAATACAAAATAAACAATAAAAAAATATGAATATAAAAAATACAGCTTTAAATATAATTTTTTAAAAAAATAAAATATTATCTCTTGACTTGTCCAGGGAAAAATGTCCTGAGGATTTTACCCATCCAATCAAATCAGATAGATTACAAAACCGTCCTTTTCGCTAGGGTTTTCTTATGACATTTTCTAAAACAACAGTGGTTTTCTCCCCGATTTGTAAAATTTAACACCACTTTTTAGGAGAGCTAAACAGACTCAAGATAGGAAACAAAGGCAGTTGAACGGGAAAAATAAAACACTCATAACTTCTGTGGTTTATTTCATAAAATAGCGGCATTTCAGAAGACCACTCAGCTCCTGAAGTGTTATTGGTTAAACAACCAATACAAAAGAAAATTTTATTAATGTAAGATGTTTTATCCTGATAATTTGGTGATTAATATATTCATAAGTGACCAAAAAATACTATAATGAGGCTTTGAGATTCCCTTCAGCAACAGTATTTTCCAACTAGACAATCATCTGACTAAAGACCCTGAGATTAGCTCAGTTGATTAGAGCATGGAGCTAAAAACATCAAAGGTGTGGGTTCATTCCACCCATGCACCATTCACTTAAGAATTGGACTTGATTATCCTTCTGGATCTCTTCTATTTCAGAATATTTTGTGATCTGGAAATAATAACAAACCATATTTTACATTTGTTGTAAGGCACTCACAAAAATCAAAGTGCCCTGAGAAGCATTCACGAGTATTTGCTAAAGAGTGAAAAAAGTGAAGCTTAGGTTTGAAATAACTTAAAAATATTGAATGCTCCTTGCCTCCCTGATCAGAAGAACAAAGTTGTTACTCTCCCCCACACACACCAGTCTATATTTCTCAATAGTATATAGGGATTGCATGAATAAAAACTGGACTCTAAAACTGCAGTCTAAGAAATTTAGGCTTACACATCCTATTGACTTTCAATGACACATTTCTTAGATAAATCATGTACATGTAAAATCTCATCCCAATCCTGAGACTGAGTTTAAATTGTACATGGAGGTCTATAAATACCTTACCTTCAAATTAATTTCCCTGAGATGTAGCACACATAAAGATAGGGTAATCTTATCAAAGCTAGTATCCTCTTGTCCAGGATAAAATGTTGACTTTTTTTCCCTACAGTCCTTCTGTATAGAAGCTGAAGATAGAGGTCACTTTCAAAGGACAAATCATGCTGTCCTAAAATATGTTTCTGGAAGTTCAAGATCGAATCATATTCCTAATTCCTATTTACTTCTAATATACTCCTCAAACAGCACTGTGGGCTCCTGGTTTGGTATTGGTCTGATTCCAGCCAGAGCACTAGCCCTGTGTGCAGCATGGCATTGCATCATATGTTATATACCTTCAGACCTGTTCCAGTTTCCATTTGATTAAAGAGAGGTTTTCACAGATGCTTGAAATAATAAGCACTGGATAGATAGATATCTCTTTTACTCCAATTCATGCTGTTGAAAATGCTACCTTCTTAACAATCACTATTATTAGAAATTTACTTGTTTGCAAAGAAGACTCTTTGTTAATCCAATGCTTATCATTTAATTTACTCTAAGTATTGGTTTTGCTTGAAGAGTTTATTTTCCAGGCTTTCTGCAGGTGTATTATATTCCCAAACATTTTCTTAGTTGGGTCTTCACAGAAAATGTTATCAAAGGGAAGTAATGTCTACACACCTTGGCCAAATTACTAGCAAAAGTCAAGTTAAAGAATAAGAGTAGAATAGTAAAATGGGATGGGAACTTATATTCACATCTTAGCAGATGCCAGTACTTAATTGTGTTTATTCAATGGACAATATTAATGGAAGAATTCATCCTACTTGTAGAAAAAGTAAAGAAGGAATATAGAGAGAATAAAGCTTAAATCTTCTATAAATATTTTAATCAGTTCCTGTCTTCTGTTTTCACACCCCATACTTCCTTATTCCACTAACAATATTGTCAGAATTCTTTCATTTAAGGTAAATCAATGAAATTTAAAGGCAGCAGACCTAATCTTTAATGAAAATACATGAAAACCCTTATGAAAGAAAAACTTACACAACTACAATAGAAATCTCCCATCTCAAGTAAGGTGCATGTAGAAATAGTGATAATTGTATATAATGCCCTGTGTAGCAAAGGCTGACTTGGTAGCTGCAACTGGAGAATATATTGTGGAATGTTTTAAACAAAAGAACTAACTAGCAATAATTGTTTTGTGTTTTCAGTAAGAAAGAACACTGTGTGAACATTTTATTAATGTTGCCAGAATAATTGTAAGGCACAGATGGCTTGTCCCCAAGACTGTCACACAAGACAATAATGTAGGGTAGTTAATATGTGAAAGATTGTTCATCATGTCTTATCCTTTCCTTGAGGAAATATTTTAGGTCCTGTATAGGGGTAATAACACTTAAAAATAATAAGAAAATAAATAAAAATAGGAATATGGCTGGGAAATATATGGAAGTCAAGAAAGATATGCTTATTTACATCAGCCTGTGATCCACCACAAGATTGTTTGCTAAAAACACAAATCTGCTTTAGGAAGCAGGATAACTGAAACAAGTTTTTATCTTTTTAAGGAGCTGATATACAACCTATTTTACTCACTCCACATTTCCTCCTTCACTTTCCACATAAATTCTAAGTATTCCTTACCTGGAAATACCATGTTACCTTTGACAAAAAAATAGAAAATATTTGGAAAAGAAGTAACCTTTATTTTAGAGACTGCTTTTATGTGCATTCACACATGCTCTATATTCCCAGATGGTTCAATCCAAATACCTGAAACATTAGAGTTATCATGAGGAAAACAGAGCCACAATGGATCCTGAGAAAAGTAAGGCAGTTTTAATTCAGAGATGTGCCCCAACATTTAAGCACTGTTCTTTGACCTACACATCAAGACTCTGCTTTCACAATGTGCACAAGCATATGATTAAATCTGGCTTTAATCAAAAGGCAGTTCCCAGACCCTGTACTTTTATAATAGGTTTTTCTTATGTCACACTTAAGCCCTGATTCCTGGCTGTCCTGTATTATGTCTGTATATACATTGGCACACATGAAGTGCCTCTCTTTCTGAGAAAACCTGAACTTGAGTGAGGAAAAAAAAAAAAAGAACTAACTTTCATTTTATTTCCTTCCTTTTATGACATATGTGGGATATACATAACTGAGGGCTGCATAAAACTGGCTCAGTCTAGTTTCTTCCAGCAGTAGTCCAAGAGACTTAGCACCCCTCCATACCTCCACAATGCGTCCTTATTTGCCTGCAAAGTCATGCTGCAAAACTAAACCCTCTGTTCAATGCCCTCTAATTTTTTTAGAAATGCTTATTCCACCATGACCTCATCTGATGAGGAACTCCAAATTATGTGGCTTTTTCTCTTGCCGGCATGTAAAATGTGGACTAATTTTTCTTAAATTATTCTGTTCCCACTTTAGCCTAACAATATTTTGAAGTCCTCTGGAGGAGCATTATCCAGTTGAACTTGTGTGCTCTTTTACGTCTAGAAGCTTTTCTGAAAACCTTAATGTTATAGTTGTCCCTAGACAGCCATCCTCACAAGGAAAAGGGTTCTGTCCCAGCTGAGCGGTCAAAGTAGGCAAAGCATACATAGGACATAAAAGGGATTGCAGCGAAGTGGCAATAGAGCTGCTCTATGAAATTATATATTTTGTTACAGTGGTACCACAGGAGTGGTAGGCAAATCCAGAATCAGTATTCTTCACCATCCTACACACTGAGATGTTGCTACCTCATGGGGAGAGGAGATACAGTGAAAGTGTTTTGTTTGAGAGGGTCTAGGAAAGTTCTCTGTCATATGTTTAACCTCTCCACCATAACAAATCTGATACTGGACTTCAGATATAAGATGGTTAAAGAGATAAGATCTTATTAGATCATAAAATCATGCAATCATTTAGATTGGAAAAGACCACTAAATTATTGAGTTGAACTGTTAACCCAGCACTGTCATATTCACTACTAAACCCTGCTCCTAAGCACCACATCTATACATCTTTTAATTATCTCCAAAGATGGCAACTCAACCCCTTCCCTGGGTAATTGTTCCAATATTTGACTATATTTCTAATGAAGAAATTTTTCTTTATATTCAATCTAAATGTCTCTTGATGTAACTTGATGCCATTTCTCCTTCTCCTGTTACTTGTAGCTTGGGAGGAGAGACTGACCTCCACCTCACTACAGCCTCCTTTCAGGTAGCTGTAAAGAGAAATAAGATCTTGATTATGATCATTATCAACACTGTGAGAAAAAAAAAACAAACAAAACCAAAACCAAAACAACACTGAAGAACCTGGTGTTCTTTTATGGATTCCAAAGCATAGAACAGAAAATTGGAAAAAACTCCTGTCATAAATAAACCAAATTCATGAAGATTAGTGTACTTCCCTTCTTTTTGCATCCTAGTAAGCTGTAGATGTGTACATCTACATTAGTACTTCCATTAAGCCATAACTACTGTTCCATATGAGTCTTACCAACTTTTCTCCTCCAAGAACTCTGACAGCACTGGTTGAAGAAGCATATCTCTTATTTTCTATAACTTTTCCAAATACTTTGGAATTAAAGCTCAAACTCCTTGGAGCTCTTTCTCTTGTTAATTTTGGTGTCCTTCTCAAAGTACTCCTTAGCCTTGATAATGCCTTGCAGGTGTGAGAGACATGACAACTTGGGTTCATATCAATTATTTCACACCTTTCTCTTTTTTCTAAAGTTTGTGCATTACCATGTGCTGTATATTGACAGTCATGTCAATTTTCAGAACCTGTATCCACTTCCCACAAGCTATGAATCCTTGGGATAGCTCTCAGTATATGCTATCAGTGTAGGAAAATATGCAACAAAGATTATTAAAGCTCAAAATTATAAAATGAAGCCCTTTTAACATCACAACAATACTTGTCAGAGCACTAATGCTACTTTCTGATGCTTCAGATATAAGATTTAAAGAAATATCATAAAATAAAACAACACACTGTATTTTCTGGTATTAAAAGCATCTGCTTTTTAAGAAAAAACAAAACAAACAAACTCCCAAGCTATTAACTTATTCTGTAGAAGTGAAAAAAACACTCATGCAACTCTAAGTAGAATATTAACTAAAACAGCTAAACACAAGCTATTATGAAACTACATAAGAAAGTAATCTGTACAATTACATATCCTTGAAAACCCCATGCTGAAAAGTAAGCACAAAGTCTGGAAAATCAAAATTTGTGACAGTATCCAAGCAAATGCCGATAGTGGTAAATCCAGGAAAAGCAGATGAAGATAAGATCACATTGTGCTCTGAGATCACCTCCTGATCCAACAAGAGAAGCACAAACATGCAATAGTAAATTTATTCCTCCTTTGACCAGACTTGATTGGATTTCAGGAAGTATCAATACATTTTCAATATTCAATTCAAAAATGAATTTTCTGGAGTGGATTTCTATTAAAAAAAAGCAGTGGATTTCATTTTCAGAGGACAAATCTACAGCAGTGCAGATAGAGAAAAGTTGTTTGTTTAGATAGAGAAAATCTGATATGACCTAGAGAAAGAATTTAGTACCCAGCAAGCAACAAACAGAATATGAAAGAAAATTAAAAGTACCAAAATTTCATTAAATTCTGTTGAAGATTGTGCAACAATTTGAAATGTCAGTGTAAGAGATATGTGAGCACAAACCTGATTATTTCCGTAAGATTTTTAACTGATTTGGAAAATTGAGCTTTGCAAAATTTTCTAGGCAGAATTTTGTTCTTAAGGCTGAAAAATAAACAGTATAATGTGACTTGTCCTACCTTTGAGCAAAAGAATTCTTCTTTTAGGTACCAACAAAACAACAAAGCAAAGAGAATTATTTGAAAATTTGTGTTCAATGAAAGTATAACCAGTGAATCTATTACATAATTGTAATGTTACTGTATTCTCTAAGACTATATGAAAAAGTAGTTTGATATGTTATTTAGATGACCTACTAAAGAATATTCCAAGATTCTAGGAGAAAAAACAAAACTAAACAAAAAGAAACACAAAACCAAAACCAACCAACCAGCGAAACACCCCCCACCCAAAAACCAACCCCAAAAACAAAACCAGAAAACCCCCCCCTCCAAAAACCAAAACAACATCAAAGCTAAATTAAAATATAGAAAGATTTCATAAAAAGAAATTTAAAACTTAGAAAACAACCTGCTGTAAATCATTCAGCAGTGGGAACATTTTTTCATGAAAGACAAACTGAAGTCCATGCAGAACTGGATCCATGTTTCCAAAAGTTTGAGAAGTGAGTTGTCGTAGGACAAAAGAAAAGAGAGAGAGAGATGAGTCAAAAAAAGGAAGTAGAAAAAGAATGAACCAAACCCACTATTTAGCTCTATGAGACATGACATTATTGTATTAACATGTGGTAATCAGCTTATTATAATTGTTTCTCAGCATGAAGATTATTTAAAGAAGTGGAAATGAAGAAAAATAAGCAAAGGGATGCTCATACTTCAATTCACTTAAAGTATGCCCTATGGCAATGGTAGCACATAATATATATCTTGTTAATAACTATTATTTTATCAGAGAAAACACTGTGCATATAATTCATCTACTGTTGTATAAAATGAAGGAAGCAATATAAATATGCA
>VZTN01029557.1:938-11334 GCA_013400515.1 Erpornis zantholeuca | reverse complement strand
TGGAAATGAGAGCTTTTATTATGGAAATGCTGGCATAGTTTTAGCTGGGGTCGGCACACGCAGCATACCATAACGTGCTTTAAAACTCGAGATGGAGACCAGAAGTCTGAGGCTCAACAGTAGCAAACCCTGTGTGTATGAAACACAAGCCTACCCAAAAAAAGTCACACTAGACTGCTGCTTCTGGCATAACTCTCATTGATTTAAAGGTCAAAATGAGCCTCATGGTATAGGTTTAAAAAGAAGATGGTAAGGACGTGCTTTACACCACAAGCTGAAATACCTGGAATAATAAAAGGTATAGAAGAACATAAGAAAACTCTGATATGCATGAAACAAAGTGAACAGCAAAAAAAAAGGAAAAAAAAAGAAAAAANAAAAAAAAAAGAAAAAAAAGAAAAAAAAAGAAAAAAAAAGAAAAAAAAAGAAAAAAAAATGGTGTCAAAATTAATGTTAGTATTTTGAAACCACGTTAATATTTTGTTTTGGTTCCTGACAATCAGAAGCATATTCGCCTGCCAAAAATGAATACTGAAATGTCAAATCACTTTAATTTATTCATCTGTATAATTTTAAACCAACAGGTGAGACAGGCAGTGCTATACCAGTCTGATCAGGATGAAACAATAGACTGATACTGCAGCAAATGATGTGAGAAAATGAGTTCTCTAGGCAAGGTCCACAAGGCAAGAGTAAAACAGCCTGATCATCTCACTAATGTGGATTTAAAATGGGAGTTCAGCATTATGAGCATAAAAAGTGTTGATTATCAGATAAATAGAGTCAGATGGAAAATGACATCCTTCCTAATTTTTACTGTGCTTAATGGCAAGTGACTTGGCACATGTTTAGTACACATGAATACAGTCCTTTCATTTCCTAACCTTTCTTATTTGGTACTTTATTCCTTACCTTCCTATTTTTCATTCACCCTCTCCTTCTGCTTCTAAGCTCAATACAGCTATTCAATACCTCTCACTCTCCCAGTCACTCCAGAGAGGATCAATTCACACTCTAAGCTGAGCATTAAGCTGCCATCTCCAAACACACAAATGCCTCCCTAGCTGTGCAAAACTAGTGCAGAGTGGATGTGGACTAAATTTAGGAGGATAATCCTTGATCTCTCCCACAGCTGTGACTGATGGAGAGACATGTTTTCTTGTAATTCTGATTATGTTTGTTGCAACTAATTACTGAATAGAACCATGGAGTGTCTGCTTCCAAATTCAGATATTGGCATTATGAAAATGTGAGAAGAAATATGGACTAAATTTTAAAATTCTATTAAAATTTCTGAAATTATTTAAAAATACAAATCTCAAAACACTCTTAAATGAAAATAAGCTGTCATTACTCAACACTGTTGCTGTCTTTGTAAAGTAAAATTTGTGTTGATGAGGTTTTTCTTCCCCTCTACGTTATACTAGGAAATAGTGAGCAAATCGCTAGAAGGCAGCTGGAGCAAAAAACTCAGCACTTATCAGCAGGCTTAGCAACAGCCAAAACTCTGTCAAGGTCGGATGCACTTCCCATAAAAAATTGATTCTGTACCACTGATAATTTTGGGCTTCTCTGCACATGGTCATCCAATGAGGACACGAGTGTAAACTGAACACGTGGTTGATAACCTTCGTTTTCCATGTTGCTAGAATCTGTGTTGGGAAAAGTCTACAGTTCTGTAGTCAACTTCTCTTTTTCCAAGTACCCTGCTCAGAACCACAATTCTGGCTCTGAAATGATCAGCTATTTCTTCAATAATATTAATCTCTATGCTTGTTCAGAACTTTTTATACCAACATATATGTGCCTGTGTATGCTCTACATTTCAAGTTCAGAAGTGTGTAATTTAGAACTCAGAAATATATGTAATATATTTCTGACATCAGTTTTGTTCAAATCTCGAAGTGCTCTAGGCTTTCTTAATATTTTTATGTGTGATTAATTACATGCTGAGTTTTATCTATTTTTTCACTGGTTTCAAAGTATACCACCTGTGGCAGGTACCGGGTGAGCCTGGAACAGATACTATTTGGAATTATTTCTGTTACAGATGAGCCTTTTTCATTGATTTATACACTCCCTATTTGATCACTGCTTCCCAGAATCTCCCAGCAGCTATAAAATGCAGTTTTAAAAGAAATTAGAAAATACTGATGTAAAAATGAAAATTATGGTTGTATAGAAATTACTAATACTGAAATGATTAAGTGTACATATTAGATGTTGCAGCTGAAACTCAGTATGAATCAGTATGAACAAAAAATGGAAGCCTGCCTTGTACATTGTAGCATAAGTTCTCAGTAGGCAATACTTTAACAGTAAAAAAAACCCAAACAACAAGGTTCCCTCCAACATCATAAACCAGCATTTTTTAACCAAGTGTATAAAATTAGTACTATTTCTACAGATTTGAAAATAATGAGAATGGTATCTTTATTGTATCTCAAGAGAGATGGACAAGCAAAAAGTTCATGTATAATTTATCCTGTAGGGAGTAATATTTTTAAACAGTGGAGTTTTTACACAGGCAGAATGAAAATAAGAAAAAGTATATGAAGCTGAATTTTAAATATAGTTTTATATAATGCACCATGGTATTTGGCAAATGTGTGTGTGTGAGCATGTGATTGGGTTAAATATATATTCAGGTATTTGGGTGAAAAGTCTCATTTGTTCTTGCCAAAAGCTACACCAATCCCAGCTCAGGTAGGCAATGAAGATGGGGGAGCCAGATTTTCCAAGCCAGAAAACTGGGGCTTATTTTAGCCTGGCATAATTTCAAAAGTGACACTACATCAATGCAAAAAGAATGTAAAAGCAATAAGACTAGAGTCAGCATCTCATCTTGGTTATTTCCAGTTCAAAATGAGGAAAGGGGAAGTTACTTACCAATTACCAGATTTTTGTGAGCTACCTTGTACACACTAATATTGGTAAGTGATCTTGTACCGAGGCTCTTGAAAACAGACTTTTTTTTTTTAATGCTTTCTCAATATCTGGAAATAATACATATTTTCCAGTCTCTTTACTTATTTCATTTTCATGCATAAAAGCCATGTTTGTGAGATTTTCAGTTAGCTATCATGTGCAATTTTCACAACATAAAAGGGCTTCCAGAGAAAAGGCAAGGAGTTTTGACTGTGAACAGATGAATTTTTGAGTGCTTACTCCACACACATGCATACAACAGGTCATTCCTGCAGGTTTGCAGGAAGGTATTGAGACTCCCCAGGAAAGACTGGCCTAATTTCTGGAAGTCTGTTCATAGCATTAGTCCAAGAGTAAGAAACTGCTTTCAAGACAGTGAGCCAGATACATAGCTGAATGCATGCAGGTCTACAGATTCTGAATGATTGCACTTCCTCCCTGAATCAATAATGTATGATTAATGTTTTGTGTTCATCAAGAATTCAGAAAATCAGATAGAATTTTAAGCCCAGCTCTTATTTATTTAGAGTCTCATTTATCATATCTGAAGTTAATTCCACTATTTTCTTTCAGTCACTGAGGAAGGAAAAACTACTCACATAGGTAAGAAGTGAGGAATATTAAATTATTTTCAAATTTTAAATGTAGTCAACTTATCTTTAAATGTAAATATATTTACATTATCTAAAATATTTGTTACACAGATGAGATGGACTTGTCTTTGTAGTTAATTGAGAAGTATTTATCATGCATTTTTAATAGATTTATAGGAACTCTGTTGAGTAATAAAATTGAAATGCTTCTACAATGCCAAGCTTCTGAGCAGCTTTTAAATCATTATAATTTATTTAAGCTACAACCTCAAAGTGTTGCTTCACCAACTGGAATCCCCTGATCTCTTATCTTGAGCTTGGGATACAAGGGAGATAATTCAGTCCCAGGTTAATATGAATAGAAAGCTCAAGCTGACATTTTTTCAATTACCAGTGTTAAAAAATGGTTTGATGGTTTGACCCCTACTGGGTATGCAGTAGTTCATCTTGCCTTTAGAATTATCTGAACTATCAGAACTTAATATCATAATAGAAAAAATCTTTTAGAGCCTCTTGAGCAGTTCCTAAAATTCAAGCTTACACATATGGCGCCTGTGTGCGAGACATTTCATTTTATTTTACTTTTTTTAACTTCAGACCTCTTGTAGTCAGTTCCAACTAATGAATGTCTGCTTGCAGCTGGAGTGCATTATGAGATTCCCAGAGTCCATCTTCTGCTTTAGTTTTATTTTAAAAAATGTTGAATAATTCAGTTTCTAGTTTTTCAGAAAGCTTCACAATGCAGACTAGAGCACAGTAAATGGGAAACTTGCTTAAATTACATTGAAACTTCTGTCTCTAAGACTGCTTAGGTACACAGAATGCATCTTTTCAGACAGTCTTTCCCCTTTGCAGAGTAAATCCATATTAATTTTAATCTGTTATGCATATTTTAATTGATAGTCCGATTTATACATTGCTATAGGAGGATTTGCTTCTAGTATAAGAAACTTTTGAGTTTTGCAGCAATGGTCCGTGGTTTCCCAGATATCCATATTTCTGTATATGTATGTTCTTAACTATGCCTGTGTGTAGTAGTTGGTGCTGGCTGGATGCCAGGCACCCACCAAAGCTGCTGTCACTGCCATCCTTCAGCTACACTGGAGAGAGAAAATACAAAAAATGGCTCATGAGCTAGGATAAGGAGCAGGAGTGCTCACTCACCAAATACCACCATGGGCAAAATAGGCTGTACTTAGAGATAATAATTTAATTTATTGCTGACAAAACCAAACCAGAATAATGAGGAGTAAAATAAAGCCTTCAAAACACCTTCCCCCAACCCATCCCTCCTTCCCAGCTCTACATCTTTCTGCAGTGGCATAGGGAGACAGGGAATGGTGATTATGGTCAGTTCATCACACGTTGCTTCTCCAGCTGTTCAGGAAGAGGAGTCCTTCCAGTTCTTCATCATGGGGTCCCTTCCCATGGAGCATAGCTCTACATGAACTTCTCTAACATGAGTCCATCTCATGAGCTCTCTGCAAACTGCTGCAACGTGAGTCCCATGGATAACAGTCCTCCCAAAACTGCTGCACTGTGGGTCACTTTTCCATGGAGTGCAGTCCTTCAAGGACAGGCTGCTCCAGTGTGGGCTCCTCTCTCCACGGGTGTCCCACAGGGTCACAGCCTCCTCTCAGGCATCCACCTGCTCTGGTGTGGTCTCCTCATTGGGCTGCAGGTGGATCTCTGCCTCCCCAAGGACCTCTATGGGCTGCAGGGGGAAGCTGCTTCACCATGGTTTGCACCGCAGGCTGCAGGGGAATCTGGAGCTCTGGCACCTCCTCTCCCTCCTTCTCCACTGACCTTGGTGCCTGCAGCGTTGTTCTCTTACTTATTCTCACCTCACTCTGGCTGCAATTACATCTGTGTGATACTGTTTTCTCTTTCTCCTTCTTAGATATGTTATCACAGAGGCTGCCCAGCCTTGACCAGCACATCCATCTTTGGAGCTTCCAGGGACTGGCTCTGCTGGACATGGAGGAAGCTCCTGGCACCTCCTCACAGAATCTACTCCTGCAGCCCCCACCATTCACCAGAGCTTGGCCACACAAAACCAATACATTGTGGTACTGATGTTGATGATATGTATGCAACTGGAAAGGAGGTGTCTAGGGCCAAGGTTAAGTCCTAAAAGTAATTGAAAAACCCTGTATCAGTGTCACAGTGTCAACAGCCTCTCTACTAGCAACAGCATTTGGTTTTTTATCTTTATTTTAGGCAGTGTGAAAAGTGTTTTTTTGAGTTGTAGTTAAAAGGTACAAACATTCCTTGAACAAAATAATTATTTTGTTGATAGCATCCAAACTGGTACATGACTGGAAGAAATATATACCAGAAAGAGTCTAGCTACTTTTCAGAGGTGAAAGACATTCCTTCTAAAATGTTAACTGAGATTACATTATTATTTTCAATGGGCTGTAATTAGTTCTATGACAGGAAAAGATCTGCAGCAAGTAGCCAGTATGCCAGATTACAGATCAAATCTGATTAGCTCTGAGTAATTACTTTGAAATCCTTCTCAGGTTTTATCCATTTGGAAAGAGTTTTCATTGGATTTTGGCTAGCTATTATTCATAAATAGGAAAAAAAAAGGTGATTTTACTTGAAATGAACTTTACTTAAGAGTAGAAAATAAACTGGAAGATCTACACAGTTTTCAGTAGTGCTCGCTATAATGCTTTCGCAACTCTTACAGAATAATTATCAGCATGACCTTGCTTCACCCCCTACTCCCATTATCTGAAAATGAATATTGGGAAATACTGTGTGCATTAGTTTTGTTTACAATGACATAAAAATAAAAATTACTTAGATTTTCAGCATTTATCTTAAATGTTAAATGTTTCTCATACTTTTGTCCTTGGTTTGGATAACCACTCACAGGCAGCTCTTGAGTTTTGTGATGACACAAAAGATCCCACATCCTATAAAGTGTCTAATTCAAATATCTGAATTTTCCACGGGTGATGTATACAATCCAGTCCCTTAATCAGTCCTCAGCCTGATATTCTAAGGCATCTAAGATACTCTTTGAAGCCAGCAGCCAGCAGCTGAATAAAATCCTTAGTGGTCAGTGCAGATTTGGTGGCCAGCAAGTATGAGTCCCAAACAGGTACAAGTAGAATTAATTTTTTTTAATCCACCAGACTACATAGAAAGATTGTGTTGTATATGTCAGAATTTGAATCTACAGCCTTACTTGAGTAAAATCCTCATCAAATTATGAATTTAAATATTTTTCTTTATGTTTTTTATCCCATTTTGTTGACATGGGCCAGAGAAATCCCAGACGTGAGTAGAGACTGGCAGAACTCATTGTTAGCAGCCCTGCAGAGAAGGATTTGGAGTTGAGAGGCTGGACATGAACCAGCAGTGTGCATTTGCAGCCCAGAAGGACAACCATGAGCTGGATTGCATGGACAGAAGTGTGACCAGGACGTTGAGGGAGGAAAAATCTACAGGTTTTTTGTTGTTGCTTCTGTGTAACAAACAAAGAATGAATATCAACATTAAATTTTTTTTTTAGTTAGTTCAAATTCTACATTAAAATCTAATTAATACAAAAAGAACCCCCCGAAATCATGGAAATTACTCCAAGAAAGACAAGAAAGAGTTTCACAGCTTTTGGAATACTTTTTTATAAGTTTGCTTTTGAGAACGGCTTTAATCAATTTCTCTGCTCCTAACAGAGCATCTTTGGAAGATATAAGAAAGAATTTTAAAAATTTTTCCCGTAAGACAAAGTCTCCTAGGAAAAAATGATGATAAAATGCATATTTGCTTTTACTTCTTTTTCTGGCCAACAAAATTATATTTTGTGTTCTTTATTTAGAAATTGTCATATTGTTATTTCTTATGGAAATATGATTTGCCTGGTGGAAACCATGTGAGATCAGGCAGAGTATTTGTATATGCTGTATATGTTTTCCAGCCCCTGTGATGTGTGCCTCACACACAACTGCTGAAAGTATGTTCACTGGCTGCTGCTGGTGCAAGTTTCCTTAAATCTGATGGTGCTGTTAGGATGTCTGTTTCCACCTGTTGGGGATTTGCACAGTATTCACCCATCTTTCAGTGCCCTAGGAGCAGGACTTAGCTCAAAATTTCCTGAGCTCTTGTGAGACTCAGTAGGGTTCAATCACAGGAGATGCAATCACTTGGAGTAGGAAAACAGGTCAGAGCACCACTATGCTATCTGGATAATGTGCTGAGGATTTGTCTGCCATTGCTAGTTTATTCCTTTGATATTCATCATTTTTATTGTATTTCCTTTCTTGAATAAAGTTTCATTTATTTTATGACCTTTTGGAAGCATGGCATTCATAATAGTTGAGATAGTGCCACCATAATAGAGTAATGATTTGATTACTGTTGAAATTCTGTTTATTTTTAGTTCCTTTCTTCTAGAACTATTAAGGTCTTATGTGCATAAACTTTGCATAAATGAAAGTTAAGCTGCCATCAGTGATTGTCATAATGTGGCTATAAATACCATCAGATTAATTTTTTGTTTATTTATATATTTATTTTTTTAAAATAAGAAACATGCCATTTTCAAAGCAAAGGCCTTAACATTAACATGTAAAGAATTTAAGTAACTGGATGAGCAAATCATATTTTGAAAATATGTTTGGTGACAAAGGCTTTTTTTCCTTACTTGGTGTTCCTTACTTCCTACTTACATGTTATTTGAGAAATTATAGAAGTTTCTTATTGTCTAGGATTTATTTTAACCCTACTGTTATTGAAGGTCTATAAACTATTTTCAACTGGCTAGTATTGCAGCCACCATGAATATAATTTCAAATAAGCTGCCTTTTAAAGACATATTCTTTATTAAGTTATTAAGCAGGAATCCTGAGTCTTAGCACACTTTCTGGACTCCTTTGAATGTTTATAAACTGTGACTTAAAACTGCAGTAGCAAACCCTCAGTACAAAACAGAAAAAGACCCAAAAGCAAAGTAAATCAGAGCAGTGATGGTTTAGTGAAGGTGGGGGGTTACATAGAAGTCATGGGCAGATAAGGGATGCCTCACCTCTCAAAGCAGTTACTACAAAGAGAACTCAAGTCATAGAATCTCCAAAGTTGAATGGGGCTCACAAGGATCACCGAAGTTCAGGACACCCCCGAGGGTCACACCATGTGCCTGGGAGGATCGTCCAAACCTTCTTTAAACTCTGGCAGGCTTGTGCTCTGACCACTTTCTTGGGGAGTTCTGTTCTGTTAAACACCAAAGAGCCCAATGACAGGGGAAGAGAACACAAATGAACAGATGAAGAAGTGCACACATGCACACACACAAACATAGACATAGACACAGTCTGATTTTCCCTAGAATCTGCCCAGAGATAATGGCAGAATTGGACCAACAGTGATACAATCAAATCCTGAAATAACATCTGGCTACATTTTAAGTCCTTGCAAATATTCTCTTCACTCACAAACTAGAACAGAAACCTACATCAAAATGCTGTGAAAACAGAATACTCAGAGGCAGTTCTGTACTTGAACTTTCTTGTCCATGTAATGAATAGTTTGAAATCTATCTTGGTATCAATTCCTGTCAAGGAGTTGCTAGGAATTTTATCTTCAAGTCCAGATGAAATCAATTTTGCTCACAAAAATAGTTCCATTTAAGTAATTTGGATGAATAAAAGCTGCAGCATCAGATTCCTAAAATGTGAATTTTTGCATTTCTAAGCTCATTGAGAAAGATATGATATTCCTTTGAACAGAATATTAACTGTTTTCCTTTTTTTTCTCAATAATATAATGAAGTTCTTGTGTCTGTCATAATGCACCCAGTCTTTTAAGCATTCTTTGTGAGTAAAGGTCAGCAGCACTAGCTCAGTATAGACCAGGAATGCTTTACAGGATTTTTCCAGATAGTGGAAAATGGTCCTAGTTCCTACACTAGTGCACCTAATAAGAATGTTAATTTAAAGAGAGAAGCAAAAGAGTTATACACACTTGCTGTCTTCACATGATTCCTACTAGCTTCTCCATACAAGAACAAATATGCCTATGGTGAATATTTACTTATCTTTCTTTTCCATATGAAGTATTTGTCTGCCCTTGGCCTTGACTTCATCTTGGGGCAGAATTGTGTTAAGCAAAACAAAAAAAGATAAGATAATATTCTTTGCTTGGCAACAGCGGAAAAGCTAGTGAAATATGCATTTGTCTTTGCCCATAGAGCAATAGCAAGAACAAAATATATTTAAGTTTCTTCCCCATGTATGTTAATAAGCCCAGGATCATAAAAGATAATTTCTTTGTCCCTGATTCTACAAATGTTAAGGACAAAATTACAGAAACCTCATTGATAAAATCTGTATAATAATTGCAATTCTAACACACAAGAAAATTATGGAGGTGGAAACTTTTAGCATTAACTAGTTTTGGACATTTGAGAATATTTTTTTCTCCTATCATCAAACTATTGAGAAGATATTATTCCCCTGCCAAACATAATGATATTGGCTTGACAGGCTGGAGATCTCAGTATCCTAGTCTCCTGGAGATGTTCTGAAGATACATTTTTCAAAGTCAGTCTGAATAGCCTTATTTGCCATGTCAGATGCCATCAGATGCAAGGACTCACTGAGTTACTTACCATAGTTAATGAAGAAATCTCTATTTTTCTTCATGATTCTTTTTATAGACAATTCTGTGACAAGAAGCCTGAAACCTACTGCTTATGCATAATGCAGGTATTTTTTTACTTTGTGCAGTCATTTTGGTTTTCCTCACAGCTGAACAAAACACCTGCACAGGGAACACACAGGAAATCCTGTGCTTTCAGGAAATAACACACTATGCCATCGGCGTGGCAGCAGCACAGCTACTTCAGTGCAGCTATAACTTTA
>VZTN01029546.1:0-16889 GCA_013400515.1 Erpornis zantholeuca | reverse complement strand
CGTGGGTGCCTGGTGCTGGGCCATTGGCAAACCATGACACACAGTATGGAAATTTCAGTTGCATCCAATCAGTTTGCTAGGCATGTGTGTTTCAATGCAACAAAGTTGGTCTGCTCCAGCAAATTAAGAGACAACTCTGTCAGTCAGCTGGAATCATATGTATTAATATCAGCAACCAGCCTGGCATGTGGATACTGTTGAGCGCAGAGCTCAGGATATTTTAACAGCATTTCCTATGTGTTTCTCTGGATCGTGGTAAAAAGCTCTTTTCCTTTAGGAGGGACAAGTGCACTTCGCCTACAGAGGTCTTCTCTCTTTCCTGCGCCATATTTCTGAAGCAGCGAAGTTTCTTGGAAAATTTCAAGCATAATCCCCTTATCCTTAGGTCTTATACCTCTCTTTTTTCTATTTAAAATATTTTAATTTTTTTTTTTTGGTAGTTAATCTCTAGTCTCCTATGCTTGATAATTTCACCCCAAATATAATACTGAGTGCAATCAAAAAGGCACCATAATGGCCAGGCAGATCTTACTTCCTTTAGGGACACTTTTTCTATAGAACAACCTTAAGAAATCTCCCTATGAAACTCTGCCTGCCCAACCAACACTTGGCTTATTTGCTTCATTCTGAAAGTTGATGAAGGCCAGCTGATCAAGGGAGGGGATCCTGCTCCTCTATTCAGCCCTAGTGAGGCCACAGCAAGAGTGCTGTGCCCAGTTCTGAGCTCCTCAGGACAAGAGAGACAAGGACCTCATGGAAAGAGTCCAGCAGAGGCCACAAAGATGATTTGGTGTCTGGAGCATCTCTTATGAGGACAGACTGCAGGATCTGGGTTTGTTCAATACAGAGAAGAGAAGGCTGAGAGGAGATCTCAATAACACATATAAATATCTCAGAGGTGGGTGTCAGGAGGGGGGTGCCAGACTCTGGAATGATGCCCAGGGAGCAATAATGGCCATAAACCAAAACACAAGAAGTTTCACCCGAACATGAGGAGGAACTTCTTCGAGAATACCAGAACACTGGAACAGGACTGCCCAGGGAGGTCATTGAGTCTCCCTGTCTGCAGACATTCAAAACTCACCTAGACAAGTTCCTCTGTAACCTGCTGTAGGGGGAAGTGGACTGGATTATCTCAGAAGGCCCCTTCCAGCCCCTTCCAGCACTTAAAATTCTATGATTCTGTGAAAGTTTTTTGACAAATGGGAATTTTTGTAAGTGTATGTAACAGATACATTTGGGGCAGTTCCAGGCAAGATGGGACAACATTTCTTCAACCAAACCAGAGAAAGCTCAAATTTCACTTTGAAGTTATTCCACATAAAAAACCCAACCACAAAAAAAAAACCAAAAAAAACAAAAAAAAAAAACCACAACCAAAAACTGAAAAAGGCTTTAAAAAAGTGAAATTGTGTTTTGTTTTGGTTGATTGTTTTCTTTTCCTTAAGAAATTTGTGTTATCTCAATTTGTTTTGCAGGCAAAAGGGTGCCAAAAAACTTTCCTTTTGAGTTCACAGAAAAAAATATGTTTTTTCTTTTTTTTTTTCCCCCCCCTTTTGTATAAGAAAGCCCCCAACGCCCCAGTTATTCGGGCAGCTCTGCATTCACTCCCCGGTTCGAAGGGTTTCCCCCTGCGCTCCCGCAGCCGGCGGTGGGCGCGGAGCNGGCCCCGGCGCGCTCCCGCACGGCCCGCCGGAGAACTCCCGCCTCGGGAATGGCATCCAGCTCCGAGGCACGCACCTCCCCGGGCTGCCTGGCATCCCGCTCGCAGCGGGCATGCTTAGACAACAGCCCGCGGCTGGCGGAATTTCAGTAAAACCCGCGAAGCGCGGGTGGGACTGTGGGAGTTATGTGTGGGGCGCTGCCGCACCTGCCGAAGTCAGGGTTTGAAACGTGGATGTGAGAATGGATCTCCACAATTGCTGTCTTTCTGAAGGAGAAGGATTGTAGGTGGTGGAATACACTTACCCGTAGCAAATCTGACATGATTGGTGCTATTTCCCTTTGGTGGCTGGAGTGATTCTGTACCATTTAAACTGCTAAACTAAAAAGGAGATAGAGTTTTCCCTTTATTTGATTCTTTCTTCTAGTTATACGTAATTTCAGAGTCCTCACCTCTTCTCGACTGCCCACGCTGCAGAGATGTCCCTGAATCCTTGGGGCTGCTGACAGCAGTGACAAAAGTGCTGTGCCAAGACCTGGAGGTTTTCTAGACCTGCTTTCATGCCGCTAGAGTTTTGCAGATCAAATCAACTTGGAAGAGTTAAGTTAGAATGAAATTCACCCCTACACAAACCCGTTGCTTACTGCTTGCTTCAAAAATCCCGTTCTGTGTATCTGGTGGTTTACACAAATCATTCAGAGGTTGGTGATGAGCCAGATCTGAAAAGCAGATGTTGTGGAAGAGATGCTATCCCAGGGGTATTACTATAAAGGTTCCTATAGGGATTGCTTTGCAATTTTTTGGGAATGCAGTCAAGTCTCATTGTTCAGTACTCTGTGGTGTGGTCAGGACTCATGTTATTAAGAACTACACTCTTGCCATCCTCTCCACTCTGCTATATAACTATCAGACATGCCGTTGTTTTTATTATTTGTACTGTACTGGGCCTGAAAGTCACACCTCTGTTTGGGGTTACAGCTAGCTAGGACTCTTTTGTTGAAATGCGGATGTGTCACAGTTTGCAGGTTTGCTGAAGCCAGAGTTTTTTGTCAGTGCAGCATGCTGCAGTGTCTTCCAGGTTTCAGCAGGAAGGGGTGTGTCACATGTGGGACTCTCCGGGCAGGACTGCCTGGGGCAGGAGGATGATGCATGAGAGATGGCATCCAGCACTTCAGCCAAAAAGCAGAGATGTTCTGAAAACAACCTACTGAAAAATGTCTGTTTCACAAAGGAATGCTTGGGAGATTTGGGTCAGCTACAGGTGAGAATGTGCACAGATCTGGAGAGTTGTCATGTCCTTACTCTGTCCCCATGGCTCTCTGGAGCATGTGGGACCAGGCATGGTGCAGAGAAAGGGCAAGCCTGCCTTCTCTGCCGTGCTGGGGACCTGAGGTGGCACGCCAGAAGGGTGGGAGAGCAGCACTGCTATTCACGCTGAGCACTGCACAGATCCTCTCTGCCTGGCAAAATGGCAGGATTTCTGCTGATGATTTTCTCTGTGTGTCACCATGAAAAACTATTTGCTGCTCTCCTTACACTCAGTCTTCCAACAGAAAAAACATTCTTCTGCCTTCCTGTAATGCTCAAAACTTCAGGCAGCAGTGGCTGAAGTAGTTCACCACTATCCTCCTGCAAAAGGCAGGAATCCAAATTACATGTACACGTCTGGTCAGAAAACAGCCTGTCAGCCTGGCTTAGAGCTCAGTGATCATTTCTGTAGCTTTTACCAATGATCTGCTTTCAGAAATGTCTGTGATGGTGCCATTATCATATGGACTCTTACTGCTCCTCTATTTATTATATTTTTCCCTGAAAGACTAAAATAAACATTTCAGAAAAAGGTGTAAAAAATCTGGAGAATTATTCCTTTTGCTTAAGTTGCCATTTGAAGAACTTTCTTTACAATGACTGAAAGTTACAGGAATGTATAGGACTTCGAAAGGGATTTGCCTCTTTTTAAGTATATTTTTTCTTTTCTTATGGAGCAAAAGTTTCCTGAAGCACTACCGAACTACTTTATTTCATCCTATCTCCAGCTCTTACGGTGTCCCATAGGTAAATGAAGAAAAAAACAGGAAAGAAAGCTTTGCCTGGCTCATTTCACAGATGCTCTCCCATTTTTCTGCTGCGAGAATAAAGACAAAACTGCTCACTCTTCTCTTAATCATTTACTGTTTTTCACAGCTGTCACATTGCCTCCAGCCCAGCGCTCCTGCTGCCAAGATCTCCATGTAGGAAATTCACAGCGATCTTCTAGTGATTTTCATGGTTTGCCTTCAGACTTCACCCGCAGGAGGAGCAGGGGCCGGTGCAGCACTGGCAGAGGCAGACCTACATGTGGCACAGAATTTGTCCCCAGTGAGGACACGGCAGTGCCAGAGCCCTGGGCGATGCGGAGCGCAGCCTGCCGGGAAGCGCAGCCCAGCTGCTCGCCGGGACGCGGCTTTCCCCGCTTCTCTCTCCCGTGCTCGCTTAGGTGGAACTTATCCTTTTCTAAAGCAAGAAGGAATGCTTTTCGTCCTGGGCAAAATCATGTCTGAGGACACATGGCAAAACCATGCGTTGTCCACCCTCCCCCACCTCCTCACACGCCAGTCCTGAGGTGTCTTCTCCTCTGTAATTAGGTTAAGTAGCTCTTGCAGAATGAGCTAAGAGCAGATACAGAGCTGGAGCATGGAGACACCTAAGGTCGGTTAAGGTTATTAGGCTCCAGCAGCATTGCTGCAGGAGGAATGCTTCCCTCACATTTTTTTCCTTTCAGCAAGTCCTTGTGGATTGCCTTTAAAGACGGAAAATTTTGTGTTAGAGGATTGAGAAAGCTGCTTTCAGGAACCAGCAGACTCTCTTTGTTACTCAAATGAGGGAGTGATGTTTCCTTGCAGGTCTCTGCTCTGGCTCTCCGGCCTAATATAGCTCCTTGCCCTTAATATATGTGTTGGCAATTGTGCCTTTCTGCAGTTTCAAAACAGAAATCTCTTTACAATGCATTCATGTATGTGCACAAACACGCATGCACTTCAGTGATTCACTGCTTGCTTCTAGTGTGTATATATGGAATAGTTCCAAAAGAGAGGCATTCCTCTGTTCAGAAAGACCTTCTGAAAAGCTTATTTTAGTTGGTACTGATCTAAGTTTTGTAATTGTGGAGGTGATGGGGAGCTCTGAGTGGAAAGTGCTGCTAATGTGGCACCCACTAAATTGCCAGGATGTAGATTCCTCAGCATCATGGTGCTTGTTCACAGCTGAACAGGACAGAATCTAAAATACAGCAGTGGGCAAATCAGGCTCCCAGAAGCATTCTACTTGTAGTAGAATGAATGCTTTACCTTTCTGCAGCTCTGTCTCACATGTCTGAATGAGAAGGTGGTTCCCAGCAGCAGCCAGCACTGTGTGAGAGCAAGCACTGCAGAACTGCACACCCAGAATAAACCTGTGTCAAACGATTTCAACTCCTTCTTCTTCCCTCCAGGCATTCAGAGACTTGCAGCTGTCTGAAGGGGGGAACATGTTTGCTTTGGGTTGATATGTATTCCCAAGAAACGATGTGGCCCAAGAAATCCCATGAAAAGACCTGGTCTGTACTGGGAGCGGTCTGTCTGCTTAGTGAGAGCAGAGTCCTGGGGCAGAAAAGGCTGGTATACCTTAGGGGCACCTCAGAAAATACTCTGATGCTCTCTACAAGTGAGCAATGAACTCACAATAACATCTTACCAGGACGTGAGAATTTCCATGCTGGCGCCTCTGCCCTCCTATTTTGACAACTAAATGAGATTAAAAGTTCACTCATGAATTTCAATGATGGAGCCAACCACCTCATTTCGAAGAGGTTGCAGTGAATTAGATTAGCAGAGGGACAAGGTAAAGAAAGGCTTACAACTGTAATTAAGCGAGCAAGGAACTTAAGAAAGGAAGGTTATGGGAGGTTTGTGTTTGAGTGGAAAGAGGCCATGACTGCTGCTGCAGCACCACACTTAAAGCTTTGCATTCAGGAGAGTCAACCTCAGCTGGCACCTATTGTGCCACCACAATGAGCATTTGTCCAAAAGTTAAAACTGGCCAGCCAAGGGCGCTTTATAGTGGACATGGAATGGAGTTGGCAAGAGGAAATACTGAGCTGTGTGAAAGACGAGGCTTGGGGGGAAGTGGTGACTTTGGAAAGTCTAACAGTGTTTAAGAAGTGGCAGTGGGAAGATATTTTCTGGACTGTGGATACTGAACAATACTTCATGCTGGTTGCAGCTCAGCCTCTGAGCAAATAGAATAATTTCATTGTTTCCTGAATGAGCACATGGCTATCAGTAAAACTTGGAGAGGAGGGAATGCAAACTCCCATGGAAAGTGAAATACTTGCATTTCATTGCAAGTCACAGCCTGTAAATGCATTTGTTGCTTTCATATTCAAAGTGTTTAAAAAACAATATCCTCAGGCTTTCTGAATTTCTGAGAAATCAAGATAACATGAAAAATCTCTGCATACTTTGGTTAAAAATCATAATGGTTAGAGCATATGGGGAAGGAAGAAGATAATGAAAAGTGGACAATGAAAGCAAAAGGGTGACAGGATGGAGCAAAGGGTAAAAGACAGGTCAAGTGCTGGAGCTGGTTCCATAACAAAACTCCAGTTTCTGGAATAATGAACTAATACTTAGGTCTTTTCTGCTTGCAAGCTTCTCTTTCTCTTTGTTTGCAAACATTTAAATAGCTGTGGCATAGTAATGAAAATGTTTACAAATCCAAAGCCTCATAAATCTCCAGGAGATATAAGTCATTTGTCATCTGCTATTTGCCAGTGTCTTATAAAAATGTCAGTCATCCAAGCAGGGTTTGGCTGGGATAGACAAATTCAGAGAGGAAATACTTAATAGGGACTAATTGAGGAACTGACAACCAAGACAATCTTCTTTTTTGAACACATACGTTTTCTTGAGAGAGGCCAGGGTGACCTAATGTCTGGGCATTATAGATCTCATTGACATGGCAAGAGGCCTCCCTTCACTTAAACAGGGTTTACCATACCTTGCAGTATGTCTGGAGCTTCTACCTTGTGTTGCTGCTGCTTTGGCCCTTTTCTTCAAAGTGTACCTGGGCAATAGTAAAAGGTTCCTCAGGGAGAAAAAGGCAACAGCAACTCCCTGATCTCATGAGTGAAATACAACACTCTCCCCTCTCCCTTCTACCTTCATCTCTCATGGGATGCTTCTTGCAGCAAAGCTCCTTTGACAAAAAAAACCATGAAGGGCATTTTCCTCCTTGAAGGTGTGTTTGAAGGGAAGGGCAAAGCCAGGGTACTGTTCTGCTTGGAGCACATGGAGTTTGGCTGGCCTCATTCCAGCTCAGGACAGGGGCACATGGTGCCAGCCTGGTGCCTCCGCTGGGCCATGGGGCTTGGACATGCCTTGTGCTTGTGCTTGTCACCAGCCCACACCCACAGCAGTCACACATGGCACTCTGGTGTCACAGGCCTGGCTGGAGTACACTTGTTCACATCCCATATTCCTCAGGGCTCTTGCAGTCCCGGGACAGGACACAGGGAATCCATCAGGATGGGAAAAGAAAATACTGAGTTGTGAGCTGCAATAGCAGCAAAGATACGTTTTTGTTCAGAGGTGTGCTAGGTTTTGTTAGTCTGCAAATAATTTAAAGCAACAGGAGCTCAGCATGGACTCCAGGACTTCCTCCCTGCTTTACACCTGGGATCTTTTTGACACAGATGCAGATGCTCCCTCCAGTGGTCTTGCCACTGCTTTCCAGCACAAATCCCATTTTTGACTGATTCAGTTACATGCTGTGGTTTACCCAGGTTTTACAAGGCTGGGCATGGATGGAGGGTAAGGTGGAAAGTCTCAGGAGCCCTGTTGCTTTATTATAGATAAAGTGTAGGATCTTACTTTCACATCTCGCTGTGGATTCCCACAGCAACACTTTCAATAACACTTGCAAATCCCTGCAATGAAGTAGTCAAGCATGAAGTAGTCAAACAAAATTTACATTACAATATTTTGCCATGGAAATATATTAGCGGTAATTGCTGTTAAATGAGGTGGGAACATTTTAAGATAACAATTTCTGTGGGGTGAAAGACCCAAGCAAGAAGATCTTTTTGTGGCCTAAGGCCTTGCACAGTATGGAGAAATGCTCTAAATAATAAGCTGACAGACAGGTTCATCTGTGACAAAGCTATTCTTTCCCCAGCTGCAAACCCATGTGTGTAGGACTCTGAGGAACATCATGGGTTACCAATGGCTGGCTGATGCTCTCTGTGCAAGGATGAGAGTGAAGTATTGTGATACAAAACACTGTAGGCCAAATAAATTACTGAACACTTCCTATCCTCCTACCTCCTCCAGTATATATTTTTGAGATTTTTTTGCTGATTGTATGAAAAATACGAATAAAGTAATTTTCATTTTGTACTAATTTTCTTTGCACTGCTTATTTGGAAAAAACCCAACCAGTTTTTTTCTTTAAAGATCCTTTTTAATGGTCTTTAGCACCACACTTGTACATCAGGACCATAGCACATTAGGTCTGGGGTGGCCTCATTCCAATGGTGTGGTCCAGGCTATAAAGAGTAACAGACTTTCCTGGGAGGCTACATGTGATATGAATTTTTTAGAAACTGGATTTCCTCATCCACACTAACTTGGAGCAAAAGTAAGTAATATTCTGTCTGGACAACATGGGAAGAAAAATAACTAACAATATACTTCTCTTAGATGGCCAATTAACTACATTTAGGAATGATACAAACAAACAAACAAACACACAAACAAACAAGTTGTATTTCCCTTTCCTCAGTACCATCCTTGGACTTCTGCCTGAATCCTCCCAGTCTGGATAACTCCTGCTGGCACCCCAGGAAGCACTTGTCTACGTGGTGTGTCTGAATTGCTGCTGATGGGGTGGTGAGATAAAATATGCACCAATATTCCCAAGAGATTAGAAATAACTTTGCTCCACTGCTAGTTAATCACCCTTGAATTGTTCTCATATGAGGCATAATGAAATAAACTAATTGTTGAAGGAGATTATTCACAATAAAACAAAATTATCCTTTTGTGTGTTTGTAAACATGAAGGTAGATGACTTTCATTTGCCATTTTTCAATTATCAGATCTGTGGTAGTCAAGAGCATTAAAGCACCACAGGTCACAGGATCATAGGAAATAGGATCACCTCATCTATTCCCTACTCACCCAAGTTAGAATGTCATTCCTAGCAGGTAGTTCACTTATAGATCCTTAAAAACCTGATTTTTTTGAGACTTCAAAGCTGTTTCAGGCAGCCTCTTCACATCTTTCATAATCCCCACCAGTCACTCCACCAGACCAAGAGGACAGGAAATGTTTTTCTCATGCCACAAATATTTGGGAGATGTGGTGGGTTGACCTCAGCCAAACAAATCAGCAGTCACTTGCTCACCGTCCCCAGTGGGGACAGAACATGACCGTGATAAAATGTGTGGGTTGAGGTAAAGACAGGTAGATCCCTCATGCATGCATTTACTGTTACAGGCAAAAGAAGAAGGACTTGTGAAATTAATTTATTGCCAATTAACATAAACATTTAATTGCTTACCCAGGTGTTGTGAAACAAAGCAGACAAACATTTCAATACTTAGGGGAAAGGCTTTTCCTTTGCTTTCCCAGTCTCCAGACACCTTTTCTTTTTCCTTTCTCATCTCCAATCCCTTTGTTATTGCTACAGGTTGCACTCACTCCATTTCATGAGGCAATACAGGAGCTGTGGGTCTGGGCACAATAGTTTCTTTTTGTCATTCATTTTTTCTCACTTTTTTTTCTGCTGCTCCTTCCTTCTTGTGCTTTTTTAAATCCTCTAACGGGGTCCTTCATGTGCTACAGTACCTGCTCTGGCATGGATTACCCACAGACCACAGTCACTTTTGGGGGGTGTTACCAGCTCTGTCATGCAGTGCCTGATACTCCTCTGCCTTGTTCTTCTCTCTTTCTCAGCTTTTACCACCGTTCATTAAATATGTTTTCAAAGAAGAGCCCTTGGTCAGTTTGGAGGAGCCCCGTGGTGGTACTGCTGTCAGACCTCACTGCTCCTCACAGCAGCTGCCCCTCAAGCTGCCAACAGCTTACAAAGCACACCCAAGAGAGGAGAGTGCAACCACTTTCCCTTCCATGACCGAATTAAGTAGACTTCTATGTTTTGGTACACAGGACAGCAGAAAGTGAGACTCACTCATGCTCCAACAACCAAGTACAGGTTGGCTGCTGTCACAGAGCAGAGATGCTCACTTGAGTATCTCAATTCTCAAATACCTGAACCTGCAAGCTACCTAAGCTCAGGCTTTTGGGCTGGAAAAAGGTGCTGGAGACAGGATCTCTTGATGATGGGTCAGCATTGCTAATATATCAACATTTTACAAAGGAAAACATCTTTGTTGAAAAATCCTGATCCATTTTCCAACCCAGCATGTTTTTGGAGGAATCACCATAGCAATTCCCACAGGAGAAGGTTTCTGGTCTATCTCCACTGCTGAAGGAAGTGGGGCAAGTGAATGCCATCATGAAACAAGAGTACCCCTTCAATCTCAAGGTCTGACTACAAGCAGTAGGGATGACAG
The DNA here is from genome assembly GCA_013400515.1 of Erpornis zantholeuca. Taxonomy (NCBI): domain Eukaryota; kingdom Metazoa; phylum Chordata; class Aves; order Passeriformes; family Timaliidae; genus Erpornis; species Erpornis zantholeuca. Next base: position 6,633 of record VZTN01029546.1, on the reverse strand, counting down.
CAGTAATTTTGTTAAGGCTTTTCAGGGTGATTGAAGGATTTTGATTTGCATTGCTTTATTTGAATGGTGAAGAACAGTCCATACCCCTTGAAAGCATATTCCTGATGACATAGCCCTCTCAAGGGCTTTTTGGCAGTTTTAAACAAACATATTCTGGCCCTTAGCTGGTGTACATTGGTGTAGGTCCACTGCAGCCAACACATCTCTATGAAAAGATGAAGCATGTGTAAAGTAAAGAGTGGAAATAATATTAAAATAAAATGGTTTTAATGGCTCTAATACTCATCTAAAGCCATGTAGATTTTTTTTTTATGTAACTACTCTAATTTCATTGGAGTTTTTACAGTAAGAGGACCTCAGAGTCTTGCATCTTGCCCTTGTGTGTAGAAGTGGCAGTAGATTACATGTATCGTAACGATGGATGCAGCAAATACACGCCCACTTCAATCCCCAGGGAAATACATTTCTCTTGGGAAAGCAATGCAATATTAGGAAAGTATGATTTTTATAAGCCTATAATTACATTTTTGCACAGCTCTCTTTCCCCAGGGTTGAATTCACATTTATTGGATTACCAAAGTAATTCAGAGCAATGTCACACTGTTATGGGATAAATTCCAGGTGGCCAAGGCTACTTCAGCAGAGGGAGCTACTTGATTGTCTGCTTTGAATCCCCAAAAACTTTAGAAAAACTCCAAAGTTAAAGTACCAACTTTTCTATTTCCCTTTGCTTGAATGTCCTCACTATGACACTGTAAGCAGACCATACAAAAAGTTTGCCATTTCATCAAAAGAAATCTTCAAAGTGTCAGAAGTTTGACAGCGAGTCCTTTATGGCTTAAAAATCTTTACAGATTCATCACAAAATTCTAGGAAATATGGGATTGGTATTTTTGCTTTCTCCCTCTAAGTCTTATAAGATTTGTGTGAATTGGCCTCAACTTCTGATATGCTCTACCTTATTTTTCTTACTTCAAATCTCTTTCTTATCTAGGTCTGTGGTGTGATATCAATACAGAATTAAATCCAAGGGACATATTTTCCAAACTCCCAAAATGTTAAATCACCACAATATTCAAACATCATATCTGTGAAAGAGCATCTTTATTTTAGGAGCCAGAAAGCTGCATCACTCAGCAGCACACCCTGAGATACTCAGGATGCTGTAAATAAATAAATCTGCATCTCTAGAGTGTGTAAAACAACTCTATCCTTACTGCCATACATTTCTTTGAAATGTAAGTTGTAACCATCCACAGAATACCACACTGATCCAAATTAATTTCTCTATAGATCATTGGGAAAGAGGCACCAGTGCTTGATGCAGTTCAGCACACAAAATGAGATATCTCGGAGAACTTGCAGTTCAAAATACAAAGGAAGTAGATGAGAAGCTGGAAGGACTGAGTGTTTTGTTTTCTTTTTTTGTTTCTTTTATTTTCTTTTCCTTTTAATTCATGGTATTAGCTTGCTTCTCAAAGGAATCACAGCAAGGATGAGTCATTGGCAAAAGGAACAGTGGAAAAATGGGTCTGCCTTTCCAGCAGATTAGACTAAATTATGGGGAAGATAATTCACTGGTTAAGGGGCTTTCCACAGAAAGGACATGCAACAGGGTACTGTCATTGGGAAGGAAGCAGGCTGTCCTACAGCTCTCAGGAGGCTTTCCTGATGCCCCCTGCAAGCTGAGCATTCCTGCAGGCACAGGCAGAGAGCAGGGGATGCAGTCTGGAGATACAGTCTGCAGCTGGGATGTTGGCAGGTGCTGAGAGGGACTTACTGCAATGGGATCATTAGAGACCATGTCTCCTGTGCCCAGCATCCCAGTGGTGAAAGCAGGGGATATCTGGAGGGGCAGGAGCTTGTGGGAGTTTAAAGCAGCCATCAGCCCACAGTGGAAGGCAGGGAGTGTGAGTGTAGTGAGGGCAGAGGAGAAGAAAGCATGGGTGGGTACCAGCCTGTGCTAAATATGCATGGCTGCCAGCAGTGCTGCAATGCTCAGGTTGCTGAGCACATTCATGATAAGCAACATTTAGTAAGGTTCTGTGAGTTTCTGCTCCATGAGGAGGAGAACAAAGCCCAACCTATTATATAAATCTCTTCAGAATATATCAGGCACAGAGATTGTGAGCAATATGCACAATTTGACCTTGAAACTGCTACCACATTCTCTAACTAAAGCATACTCTTGGCAGTTAGCTGCAGTGGGACCTGAAGTTAGATGAAGTGGGATCAACATCTTAAGGCTGATGCAGATGCTCACACAACACACTGACAAGGTGCATCTCATTATCATTGAAGTGCCGACAGTAAATGCCTATATTCCTGGTGCTAAAAGGATGCTCTCCTGCATTTCTTATCACTTATTTGAGTGACTGTAGTTATATTCTAAGATGCCAGCCCAGTGTCAGGTTGTAAAAAGTCAGCTGCCTTTGGAATAAAAGGAGAGTGACAGTTTGCATTACTGTCATTATTAAAGCAGGGATACATGCAGAGCGGCAGACTGGAAGGGTAGTTAAGGCCTCTCCCACTGCAGCAGTAAAAGGCTTTGGAGACAGATTAAAAAACCCTTTAAAATAGGTCCCTGGGAGACTGTGCTTGTCCACAGCAGAAAAGGAAAACTACAGATCCAGCCTCATGGTGTAATATCACAACCTTGCCTTGAAAAAGTAATCTCAAAATCTCCAGTTCAGTTCATGCAAAGCTGTGTGTGAAAAGCTCTGTAATGCAAACTATTACTGTGTTTTGTGAGATCTTCCCTTTTCAGCCATGGAAGTCAAAGCTGAATGAATCATGAACAAAACCTGGAAATTCCCCAAGTATATGCATCATCACTAGGCCCAGTCACAAACCATCTGGATACTGTTGATTATTAACCCTCTCTGGTCAGAAAGCACTGTCCCCGAGTCAGTTGCTGGTGTACCTTTGGTAAGACTTTATGGATCTGAAACCCCGAATCTTAGGAAAGATGGATCCAAAATATCATTTGCAGCCACTATCTCAGAGAAGAGCAAAGATATTCCTGCAGGTATGAAGAGGGATGGAAGGATGTGGCCACTTTAGCAAAGTGAAGGAGAAGAATTTTATTTCTGTAGAGAAAGGAAAAAGAGAAAGAGCCGTTTAATCTGCAGAGATGAGGACAAATAGAAACCTGTGATCCATAGCTGTGCCTAGATCAGGAACTGGAAGATACCTAACTTTCTTTGCTCTGCTGCTAGGTACTGTGAAGTTACAATCTGAAACTCTGGGAAGGGCATTACAGGATTTTTTGTTCATAACTGCAAGGGACTGCTCTGCCCTTTGCTATCTGGTGTGTCAAAATACTACAGCCTCTACATTTGAAAAAGCTGGTGACTGAAAAATAATGCAAACTTGTGAGTTCCTACAAGAAACATGTGACTTTCTGGAGTATGACCGTGTCTTGTAACACAGGGAAGCAAGCTGGTAGAAAGCATAGGAGAGAAGTGCTAGTTTAAAGCACTGCATTGCATGTATTTGACTTATGAAATCATTCTTATTTTGACTATATGCTGTTGAGGTCTTACCTTACCTTAGTGCCAGGACAGAAGCAGAATTGTTATCTGCTGTTCCTGGGAATCTTCACTTAGAGGAACAAGAGTGATTAAAGGAAGTGAAATAAGATATTTAGCAATGACATCCCTAAAGTATGGTCAGCATATTGGTTTGCATAACCTCTCAGGATAGTTGGACAAATGTCTCTGTCTGACTGCAGGTGCTGGGTCTTGCTCCAATATGTGTTTTGAGCAAGGACAAGCAGTAGCTCAAAGTCTTGCTTTGACAGGTAAAGGGCAGCCCATTAATTTAAGCCTGGAAAACATGAATAAAAATTGCTTCTGACCTACAACTTTGACTGAAAATGAGGTGTTGTTTCAGCTGTTGTTTCTTGGTCTGAAAGTGTCTGCAATCTATGGGGGATTCCAGGATTATAATGAGGCTACAAAAACATCCTGGCAAGAACCCCTGTCTATTTTAGAGGAAAGGATTTTAATGAGACAGGTCTGAACAATTTTGTGCAGAGAACACTTGATGACGGGCCAGCAGAAAGCATGCAACAATAAGCATCAGCATCAAGACCACAACCTTCTCCCCCATTGCTGAAACACAGCACCATTAATGTCACCCCTGTGGAGCTGTCTGCGTGAGAAATGGGTCCCTAAGGAGCAGCATTGCTGTTCACCTATGTAAATTCTCACAGGAAAAAGCGAGGGAGGCTGGCTGTGTGACACTGCACCATAGTCACTGGCAGGCTCAGAAGGCTTTGGAAGCACCGTGTTTTCACAGGAAACTCTATTTTGCTTTCCACAGGCTGTTTGAACAAAAATAGAATCAACTTATGGCCTCCAATTTTTTCCCACATCTAGGAAAAGCAGCTGCAGCATTCCTAGAGGAGCTATCTCTTTGCATGTGCAGCCTGCAAATGACACAACTCCTAGCATGAAACAGGGAGGTTGCTTTCCTGTCTTCCCATCTGTATTTATTAATGCAAAGAGGAGATGCATCCAGCAAGTTAGCCTGGAAAAGAAAAGTCACTATCCCAGATTACAGTAATGTGTGGAGTTACTTTTTAAAACCTATGCAGCCATAGAGTTTGGTCCAAAGAAAATTGCTGACTCTGAAGACCACTGAAGAGGAACCATAAGGGTAGGGTTATACAAGTTCTTCAAACAAAAATATCCAGTTTTCCTCTTTGAGTACTGGATGGTATCTAGATGTTTTTCCTCCTTTTTCTCTCCTCAGTTATTTTAATGAATCTGCCAAAAACAGGTTTGTGCATTGGTGTTTAAAGGCAAAACCAACCTCCCAGTAACATAAATCCAAATCTAAATGGATGACAAATTCGTGGTTGTAAAAACTGAACAGAGAACATTTATAAAAGCGCCATAACAGGAAGGCATAATTTCTGCTCTCAGTCTTTCACTGGGGAAGCTGAGTTGGATGCAGGCATTGAATTGTGAATTGCCTTCAGGCCTTGCTAAGAGCAATGCTGGCTGAAGGGGAAGAGCCTGGTTGTCAGAATTAGGAGATGTGTGTGTCCTGGCCAAGGTGGGCAAAGCATGCAGTTGGCTAAACCCAGCTGCAGAAATGCCTCCAGGAAGCTGCAGCAACCCATGAGCTCCCACTTCCCACCGCAGTGGAACTCCACACGAGTTACGCCCCCACCAGCTGTGACATTACAGCATTAATGGCATGGAAAGCAAACTCCTTTAAAAAGCATATGGTCCATATGTGACAGCTCCCACAGTAAAAACAAAGATATGCTTATAGACACTCTGTGTGGGGTCAAAGTACCTATGAGCTCCAAAAGCTGTCCTTTTTTACAAGTTAATCTTATATAGCATATTACCTCTACTTACCAAACTTGCCTTTTTTGTATCCTCGTATTTTATCACTGCTAACACAACATGCCTGCTAGCAATAACTGGTTACCTTTAAGCAACTTAGGCATATAATGGTTTAGGGTCTTTCTGTGAACTTCGTTCTTTTTTCTGTGCTACAGTACCACATGCCATTCAGCACAGCTGAATTTCCTTTTTCAGATACCCAGTCAGGAAGTAAGTACAATAACAAGCGATGTATATGTTAATTTCCATGTCCTTGAACTAAACAACTTGTAAACATCATAATAATGGGGAATTATTCTCTCCATCAATATTAAAGCCTGGAAGGGGCCAGGGTAGTGTGCTACCTCTTGCTCTTATTTCCTTAAACTTTTCCTAAAATTCTGTGCATATTAATTTCCTAAAGGAAGATGCATGAGAAAATGTTTGTGAAAGTGTTTGTGAAAATTCCAGTTTACAAACCGCCAAAAAGAGCAAGATTCTGCCTTGCCTCAGGCAAACTAAAATTTTTTGTTCTGTTTCCCTTCCCAGCTTTCCTCCACTTAAGAGGTGTTTCAATGGTGATAAAAAAGAATAAAATCGAAAGAGAATTTGCTGCTGAAAAGTCTGTCTGTAAAACTATATTAGAGGCAGTTCAAACTGAACCACAAACTGGTAGCTAGTAAAAAGCAAAGGCAACATTCCAGCAATTTACAGAATGAGAGTAAAAGTCTCACTAACAGAGACATGGGCTATGCTCTTTTGGAAGGTGTATTGCAGTAATTGAATTTAAAAATATGTTCTACAGAGAGCACAGGAAGACTTATTAATGATATCTCTATTGCCCAGCTGATTCTACAAGCAAACAACCTGAGGATGGATGCTTCAGTTAAGGGTTGATTTTCCTGCCTTTGGAAGGGAATGGGAGTCTACAGTCGTAAAATTATCTACAGCCTTAAAATTAAGCTCGTGAAGAAGGGCTTTCCCATATGAAGTAAGGACGCAACAGCCCAGGACACCTGGAATTACCAACGCTTCCAACAGCGCCTTTCTTTGTCAAGCACAGCTCCAGAAAGCCTGAATGACAGCACAGTAACAGAGCGCAAGGAGGCTGAGAGGCGAGCTGCCTCTCATGCCGAGAAGTAGGTACAAAACAAGAGGGGGACACCCGCATCCTCCCTGCCGCTGTTCCACCAGCCCTCCGGCCCTCCGGCCCTCCGGTCCCCGGCAGGCTCGGGGTCCCCGCTGCTCACTCCGGGCCCGGGGCTCGGTAGCGGCGGGGGAGGCTCCGCTG
>VZTN01029534.1:23816-34195 GCA_013400515.1 Erpornis zantholeuca | reverse complement strand
CCCGCCGCGCAGGCGCGGGGCGCTCTACGGGAGCTTGAACAGGGTAGGGGAGAGCGGCGCTGCCCTCGGAGGCCGCAGCGTTGGTCGGGGGAGCTGGGATGGGGCTGCCGTCATCTGGAGCGGACACGTGAGACGTGGCACTGTTTCTGTGTCTCCTTCCTCACAAAATCACTGAATCGAGTAAGTTGGAAAAGACCTCTGAGATCATCGAGTCCAACCTATGACCGAACGCCACCTTGTTAACTGGACCTTGGCATTGAGTGCCACGGCCAGTCTTTCCTTAAACACCTCCATGGAGGGTGACTCCACCACGTCCCTGGGCAGCCCATTGCAGTCCGTTCCCACCGACATCTCCCATCTCTCTACCACGGCTTTCTCTGCGCCCCCGAGCGGGGCCACCACAGGAGCCCGTGCCCCGAGCAGACCTGGCTCGCCCGCCTGGGCACTCGCTCCTTCCTCCTCTCCCACCTCCAGCCGCTGCCCCTGGCTCCACAGCTCTGCTGTGCCCTGCGCGCACCGGGCCACCGCAGCCCCTTTCTCCTCCGCTCTCCTTGGCATCCCCCCGTTCGCCTTCTGCTGCTGCCGCACCCTCAGCCCAAGCGTGAATGCCCCAGCCAGGCTGGAGCCTGTGTGGGGAAAAAGGTATTTAATCTCATCGAGAGTCCAGTCTAAGTCTGGGAGGCTGAGGCACAGAAGGCGCCCATAACACCGTCTGGAAGAATAAAGAAAACAGGAAGTTAGAAGTAGTTTTACCGGGGTGTTTGGATCCATGGCTGTGTTTTTCAGGAACAGGGAAACGTATTTTCAGCGTGCTACCGTTAAGTTTGGCTTTGAGCTGCAAACTGCACTCCCCTGGTTTTTCAGGCTAGCCTGCCTAGCTTTAGAAGAAATGTTCCCTGTAAACAGACTAATTAAAAAAAAGCTTTCTTAGATAACAAAGAAGTCCTACAGAAATACCTGCTTTAGTCCATCTCTCCTTGCTTCAGTTTAACCATATAAAAATCTGTGCCATTTAGCTTTATCATTCTTCACAGTGAAATCCACACTTTCTGTAATGGTACCCTATATACCTTGCATTTGTTCTAAACACTGAGACACAAAGATCCATTTTATAAGTCCCAAAATAACATCCCATGGTTTTTTTTATTGTGTGAAAAGGCTTAAGATGCTAAGGTATGTCCTGCCCAGCTACCTGCAGAGGAAAGTCTGAAAGCCTTACACCTTTTCACGTTGTGGCTCAAACTGCCCAGGGCAGCAATGATTTAACATCTATTTCTATTCTGACCAATAGCAAGGGGCTTTGCATCAAGTGAACACAACTGGAGCACTGCAGGAAATACAGATGCTAGTGGACTGCCGAATTATTTACTTCGAAAATAAAAAACGAGGGAAACCGTGACACTGGTAACTTGTGGCTGAGCAGCACCAAGCATGGTTCTCACCTTCATGTGAACATGGCTCATGCACCCTTTTTTACAAAGCACTTTGACAAAGGACCTAAGAACCAAAGAATGTTATAAAAATGTGATACCTGTCTAGAAGATTTGACTGCAAAATGTAGGTAGGTCCATTAGCTGGCTGTTCTCTGTTGTTTAACTCTCTTTACTACATCAAGGTTAGGATGATCAGACAAAAGTAGCCACAAATTCTGCTTACAGTTTCCTTCAGCTGATAGCATTTGTACTTCCTTTTCACAGGAAATCTCACTGCCTCCAATTTGCATGTTGCCCAGTAGCCAGTTTTTAAACCAGGATAAGGGAATTTTCTTCAATATGGTGTGTAATTTGTCTTAGAATAAAGGAGGATTCTCATCAGGTCTAGAATTTCCATTTCTCTCCTTTACTGTCTGGTACATGTAGCTGAAGTTTTATTTTTTTGCCAGAAGGGGTTACCAGACCGGGTTAAGACTGAGCTTGGGATATATCTGCTTAAAGATCTGTTTGTTTCTTTGGTAACCAATCTCCTCCCTCTGGCTTTCAGAAACCCTAATATTAGCCCGCACCCAGCTGGCAAATCCATTCCAGTGGTACTTGAATGAGGCGTACTTGGCTAATTCTATCCAACAGATTAAAATACTCTGTCAGGCCAAGAAGTTGTCATACCTGAAAACGATTCACAGTAGAGCACAGGATCCGCAGCAGTATTTGTAAAGACCCAGATAACCTTTCTGTTTGAACCACTTAAATAGACAGCTCTGATGGTTCATTTTGCCTTGTGGATGCTGTTTGGTGGTATGCTGAGAACACAAAAATTACTGTGAGAAAATAAACATTTTAGCTTGAATTTAACAAAATCTTCAAATTAAAAACAAAAGAGACAGGGAAAGAAGGTGAATGGGAGGATGAGGAATGACAATGGAAGGATGACTTGGAAGATCAAAGCTTTTAATCTTCCTTTGTTTTTTCTTGGCTGATTAATCTTTCATGTGAGGATCTACAAAGACAGCTTTTAAAGGAAATGAGGAAATTACTTACCAAAGTAGTATAAAGCTTTCTGTTCCATCTCTTGTTCAAAGTTTTCAGTTATTATCTTTAAGCAGAAAGGAACTGAAAAGAAATACCCAAGTGATACCTTTCGAGAGCTTGAATATTTTAATTTTAGACAACATTTTTTCTATGTTTTTACTATTTGGGATTATGGAAACATTAAAGCATGCTTGCAGCTGCAGAACCAGTGTACTTAGGCAACTTTATTTATCAAAGAAGAACTTTCTTTTTAAGACTGGTGCATTCATTTCACAGACAAATATTTTTTAACAAAGAAAATGTTCATCTTTGATGAATTGAATTTGACATGAATTAGTGTCATTGTTTGCCAGCAGGGTGCAGATAAAATTGTTGATCAATCTAAATATGGCTGATTGCAATCAATAGAAGAGAGAAAAAATAAATTCTGATTCAAGCTGAGGAATCAGCCTAACATAGAACAAAATGTTTTCTTTGAAACCATTGCCCTCTGGAGGGGAAATGAAAAATCACCAAAGGATCAGATAAAAATTCCTTTTTATGTCACTGTTTAACTGAAGTTATGTTTTATAATCTATGAACGGTTCTATGACAGATGCAAAAAAGCAATGCTGTCAGAAGAGCCACACTGACCACAATGCTTATGTCAGTGGGTTTGAGAAGTAATCCCCATCTGTCTGCCCCATAACTCTCTTCCCCTTTATCTCTAAACTCTTTATCTCTAAACTCACCGAGCATCAATTCTACAGCAGATGTACTTTCTCTTCTAACTCCGTCTTGGATCCCTTCCAATCTGGTGTCATCGCTCTTTATTTGCCAGAATATTTTTTTGTGCAATCCCTAAAGCATTCCTCTCTGCCTGATGCCAGACTCTGTATTCCGTTCTCTTTCTTGACCTTTCTGTTGTTTGTTGTTTGGTTAGTTCTTTTATTGTCTTGATTACCCTTTTCTTCTTGATCTTTTATTCTTGCACAGCTTTGAGAAATTGTGTATGCTTCTTTTTATCTCTCTACTTTCATGTCTGACATCTATTTAAATAGAGTTTTTTCCTCCTGTCTCTGAGAACTTCACAGGGATTTTTTTTTCTTGGCCTTTAGATATTGATAGCTTATATCTTGGAAAATCACATTTAAATGTCACCTGTAACTGAATATGAGTGAAAGTGAGCTCCTGCCTGCTCAGACTTTGCCTATATATTCTCCGTGTTGCTGGGGAAATGACAGCACCTCTCAGTGGACTTTCCAGTCTGATTTACATCAATCTGATATCTCCTGACTACAAATCTGATGATTGTTTTAACTCCAAGTAGGACACATGTCCCAGCCATCTGAAAGAATGTACCAGCAGCACTAGTCCACCTGTAGGGCTGGTTGTGTTCAGTATCTAATGTTTTGAAGAAGAGTGCAAAACACAAAAGTCCATAAGCCAAATTCTGCATTAAGCAAGAAAAAAAAAAAAAAAATTCTTGGTCTCCATAGCCCAGCAACAGAAACCCTGAATTTTGAAATTAATACAGCAATCTAGTTTAATTTCAACATTTTTCATTGTTCAGGACAATAAATACCAAGGATTCAAATGCAGTTATGTTTTTCTCCTTGATAGCATCTAGAACTTTTCCCTATTTCCTATTCAGTAACTTCATTCTGCATTCATCTTCATCTTGGTGGCCAAAACATCTTCCTCTCTGGTATCTAGTGTCCTCTGCCACTCCTTATAATCCTTCAGATACAAAACTGTACAATTCCAAGTAAGGTCATACTATTTATGAGTAGGGTCATAAATCCAGCAGAAGTTCAGCTGCTGTAAAAGGTTAATCTCCAGAAGAGATGTCTTAAGTCTGGAACTACTCATATACTACTCATCTCTCAATATGGGGTCTTAAGCCCAGAAACAGGAATGATTCCCAGAAGATGGGTGCCCCAAATAAAAGCTGGATGTGAAGTTGTTAGTGTAACAGTTTGGGGCACTATTTTTAATCCAGAAAAAATCCCAAACCAGATAATAAAAATAATCCTGCTTCCACTGTTTTCCCCTACTAAATTGTACTCAAATTAGCGATTGTCTTATCTGTCTCTTTGTATCTGTTTATTGATTCTTGTTTTTCCTCTATTTGCGAAGAAATAACAACCTAGGAGATCTCTCAGATCTGTGAGAAAATAGGGGAAGAACCAACAAAAAGAACCAACGAAAGTTTCAACAGTTGATACCACCTAAGGAAAATACTTAGGTAGTAAATCCTATTGAAATAAGACATTTGTTGTTTTTAGATTCTTCCCAGGTACAATCATCTTTCCTGAAAGGCAGCATAGTAGTGATAATTATGTTAAAGACAAGACCTTCCTATCTGATCATGCTGCAGTTTAAAGCTTGAGCTTTATACATTTATCACCCAAAGTGTGACACTACAGTTCACATATTCTATAAACCTGAAAAGCAATAAATCTTTCTCTTGATTGCAAACTAAGTATGCAGTAAGACAGCTGTAAGATACTGTAAAACATACACAAACAACATCATAATTCTCCTTATTCCCTTATTCTAAGTTTTCACTGAAATAACCTTGCATGCTATACTTAATTTATTAATCTTTTTTGGTATAGGCTTTCAGTTTGTGCATTCCAGTATGATAACTCTTCCCTCCCTTAATTACTGACACAAGAAGATTTGTGGCTAATCTGTGCTGTACCTTTAACAACAGGGATGTCTGAATACGGCATGAGGCAGAATCACTTTCAAAATTGTTCTTTTTAAAACCTTTCCTTGAATATTCATCTAGTTTTTGAGCTTTCTTTCTGCTCAAACAGCATCTGGAGCAGTTAACTGCTAGCCAGCATGTTGTTCCCCAGCATTTGAATTGTCACTCAAAATCTGCTTTATTTGGATCCATAACTGTGTAAATTTTATTGCAAATATTCTGAAACGGAGACTTTTCTTTTTCCTTGAGAACCATGCTCAGAAAAATCCTTCTTATCTCAGTTCATCACATGCATAAGGCTGGAGTTTGTGACACAGTGGAAATTCAGGTATGGCATTCAGTCCCTCTGTAGAAGTCCATGCTGATCCCAACATAATGTCTTCCTTATAAAATGCCAACAAGATTTCCTTTACTGCCTCGAGCAATGGAGGCATAGCTGCTTGATTTGTGATAGTGAATTTTGGAGGATAGCACCATGGTATGCTTGTCATATGTTATGGCATATTGTGTCATATACCTTAAGCAAAGCTGGTCTACTTAATACCTTTAAGAAAGCAATAGCAGCTACACAATCATCTTTAAGGAAGAAAAAAGTCGTTTTGATACTAACAGAATAATAATTTCCACATAGCCATGTGGAGCTCTATGGATGGTCTTCATCATCCTCGGGTAAATCTATAAACTGCAGTGCCAATTCCCTACCATTCTCATAAATCTGCATCTTGCCAGAAAGTTGCAAAAACTCTTTTGGAATATATTGCATGAATACTGCTCTATTTTGCAATATTTCCTAAAAAGCATAGTCAAAACCATTATGCCTGGTAGCTCTACTGCTTGCAGGATCTTCAATGACTGTCATTCTCCCAGAAGTAATTTTTCTTTCACGGGAGCTGATAGACTGTATTGGCTTGGTGAGCCAGCACTGCATACCAGTCTACTGAATCAGCGCAGTATAAGACTGTTTTGGTATGTAACCCAGCAAGCATCCATGCTGAGTTATTTTTCTTTGCTCCAGGCACAGCAATTAAGAGGTATTTTTACTGCATTTGCAATGCAAGCAATTCGTCCTTCTTCCCACTGTAGTAGTCCGGGAAACACAAGACTCTGACTCTGACGTTGTTTATTCTTTACAGCATTGCCTGAGAGCATTTTAGATGGCATTCCAGTAAACTGTGGCTGAATAGTAGTTTCATTTGCATGGGGCAGCAGTCGTTTGCCACACCCTGCCTCTTCAGGGTGTGTCAGAAGGACAATTTTAGTCAGCATAGGATATTCTCAGAGTGATCCTGGTTTCTACAGATAAAGGACTATATCTACCTGTTCAGTCAGTTAAGAGAAACACAATGCTCAAGAGTGGTTATTCTGGTTTTGCTTTGCCAAATTAATGACTTCAGAACAAATGTCATGAGCTTTGTGGTTACTTTTGTCTCATTTACCACAGGATAAAGTAAGTCTTTGTGGAAGTACTTCGTTAATTCTCCAGACCTGGTTCATCAGCTTATCTCTGGTTATGACAAATGCTTGTAATTGAGGGCAAATACATTTACTTAACAACAATTCAGCTCTCAGAATTCGAAGGACTGTATCTCACTAATGCCATTTCTCATCTGAGCAATCACTCTTTGCAAGATATGCTTGGCATCTGATCCCTATATTTTGATGGATTTAAAATTTTTCCCGAGGGTAAGGTTATTTCTGATGGCTTTGTTTGCTTCCAGACAGGTTGTTGGAATGCATATAAATGTATTATTGTAGGCAGTGTGCAATGCTTCTCTAGACATGGTATTTACCTTATGAGGGGGGTATTCCTAATTCAATCTTTAATTTATTGCATTCTATTAGTATATGCAGCATATATTGGTATGAAATAAGTCATTGCTATTACCTCTGTGTTAGCAAAATGATCGTTTCTGATTAATATAAACATCTTTATATAAGAATATTAAAAATCTGTATAATGAATTTGCCAATATTGTACAATTTTCATTTAATCTTCACTTCTAACATGTAAGTTTAGTGTGAAGACTGATGGTAAGCATCTGCACCCAGTCTGTGCATTGATGAATATGAAAATACTGTTACTGATCTGTATTTTTGCAGCATTTTAAATTTGTTCTTGTGGTGTACAGCAGCCCTTCATAAATTTTATATTGTTCAAGTACTTACTTGAGCAGACGTACCTTGAGCAGAAAACATGCTGTTACAGCCATTTTCTCTGGGACCACCTTGTCAGTAACTACTACTTTGTTCGGTTGATAAACAGAATCTAGAATTATTATTTTTCCCTATGGAAAATAATGTTGGCATTTCCAGTTACACCAAATGCTATTTCACTCTTCTTCACAGTATGGGTGCTAGCTAGAATTTGAATTTGCAACTAGTTTCTTACAGCGTTCTGGACTGGAATCTGATTACACATGAGCTGCCCTCAAAGAGTATTAAGTTAATTTGTACTCTCAAGGAACTTTAGATTGGCATTTGTCTCTTCAGATATTGTGAATTATGTATGTCTTCTGTGCTCATTTGGAGGAAAACATAGTGAGGCTTCCGCCTCCTATGCTTGACTATGTTTGTGTGGAACTTATGCTTCAAAATTCCAGTACAATACTGCACATGCTGTGAACGACAGAGAGATGTCCCAGTGACAAGTAGCAAGGGTAGCAGCAATTTAGCGTGCTCAAATGTTAAATGATCCATAGTGCAGCAAGTATGTTCTGTCAAAAATTCTTCTTAGTTTTCCAGTAGGATAGCAATGTCTGTAGCATGTAGATAATAATAAGAGTAACAACAATACCAAATCCTTATATAATGGTTCTCATTAGTATTTTCAAGACTCTCTTGGATTTTCAGGAGAGGTCTGTCTGTCCTCAGTCTACAAATGAAGAAGCTGAGGAACAAAAGGAAGAGTGATTTGCCCACATTTATAGAAGTTCACTGGCAGAAATAAAACCTGTGTTACTAGGATTTTGTGCCAACTACATGATATTGCTCTCTATCACTTGTCACCCTGCAATGTTCTGAAAGCTGGTTGTGTGAGAAGCATGAAAGTGTAAGCCACAGTCAGGTACTGTAAGATTAATTCAAGTGTCTATTTCTTTGCCTTCTGCTGCAATCTGCAAGCCTTCTCCCTAAAAACTGGTTGCAGTCACTAAACAAATGGAGATTTTACTGCAAAAGGGCCAAATTTATTTCTGCTTGTGCTAGTTTTGAACTAATACAGAGGAATACACAGGTTGTATTTCAGTAATACTTAATTGTATAATAGTGAGAGGTTATGAGTGGAATTGAAGCCTGCAGTGGATTTTTTCTTCCATATGTACATTTTTTTTCTTTGTTCCAACTGCATCTGATATCCAGGATGCTTTGCTTTATTGTTTTATTTTCTTAGAAAAGAAACTAGAAACTTTAGGATATTACTTAAAGCAGTCTGTTTGCCTTACTGCCACTCTTTCGATTTCCTGAAAAGAAATCATCAGTAAGCATCAGGAAAACAGCACAATAAAGTAGTAAATGAAAGATAAAAAGAAGCACAAGGAATCAAAAGAGAGAATAGGACAGATAAGATGAACCTAGACCAAGAATCACAAATGAATAAAGATTGACCAGCAGGAATTGAACTTCCTTGAAATTCCAGACTAGAATTTGAGCTCTGTATTCCAAACCAGCCTTTTCCCAGTCTCTCCCCTGCTATTCTCCTTCAGTCACTCCTACAAGCTGCCTCACCTATTCAAGTCACAGCAGAAATCTTAGTCTTTGAAGAACACCTAACAGGTGTGAACAGCCTCTTCGTGGATGGTATGAGTTGACCTGATATTGTCATACTTCTCAGCTGCCTGGGTGTGTGTGAAGATCATTATTTATTCTTTACTGAAAGCTGATCAGCGGATTGAGAAGACAACAGAGTCTGCAGCTCTAAGAAAACCCAGAAAGAACACGCCCTGCCTTTACCTCTATATGACAAATTCAGGAATTGATAGTGGAATGCAGACTGGGAGATAACATGGTAATAAATTTAAGGAAAAGAAGGGACACAATTGCACAGGAGGAGAAATACATCTTTGCAGGAAGGTACTATTTATAAATAGAAAGAAGTACAGAGGAGAGTTGAAGGATTATGGGAAGTGAGAAAAATAGTAATCTAGAGCTAAAGAAAATGAATGGGAAAATTGATCAGAGGAAAAGCAGAAAAACTGTGAGCATCTCTGGAGAAGGATCAGACAGAGAGAAAGAAGCAAAGATGGTAACAGAAGGAAAACAATGGGAAATACATCAGCTATTTTTCCTTCCCTCCAGAAAATATAGTGCAAAACTATTACTGCAAAATTAGTATCTAAAATTGTTTGTAAAAGACAGAAAATGGGGACTAAACTCTCAAGAAGAAGTGATTGAAATAAATAGGCAGGTCCCCTTCCCTCAATGCAACAAATCCAGATGCTGGATTTGTCAAGACAGGCTTTTTTTTTGTCTGAATGATCCCATGGTGGTATGTGTGTAGTAGGAAAATATATTAAGCATTTCTATTCTGATTGCTTTACTGCTTCTCATATTACAGTCTTCCCAATAAAATCACAAGTTATACAGTACTGTAGCACTAAGTACCAGTAAAATATAATTTAGTTGTTTGGCACTATATGTATGTCACAGATTATTTTAAAATGCAGGAAATTAATTTGAAATGAGAGTATAATTAATCTAAAGCACAAATTTCTTATTGCTGATTAAATAATGTATTATTAGTTGTCTCCATTTCATGTGGAGTGGTGAAATAAATCCTTGAGCATGTACTAATGTATCTCCTCACAGCCCATTCCCCTCTGTCAGTACCCCCATTTCTAAATGAATGGCTGTTATGAGATGAGGTGAGTGAAAAAGAACATAACAATGAAAAATTAAAAGTGATTCATCTACCAAAGTGTATGTAGAGAGAGAAAAAACAAGATCTTCAGACAGATAAATGTGTGCATAAAAAGATGTGAGCACACAGAAAAATTGAGAAAGGATTGAATGAGAACACATCATAAACTGAAGTAGTTTTCCTCTAGGTGATACAGATCACTTTAGGATCAACAGCTGGCAATTAGACAACGAGCTGCATGAAGGCCACTGTCCAGCTATAAGAAGGACCACACAGTAACAGCACAAAAAAGGAGGCTGGTTGAACAAGAGCTCATTCAAACTTTCATGACTTAGCAAAATGGAGAGGTGTGTGAAGGAAGATC
>VZTN01029534.1:2960-23374 GCA_013400515.1 Erpornis zantholeuca | reverse complement strand
GTGAGATGTAATCACAGCAGGGAATGAGCACAGGGTACCTTCTAATAATGTGGCCATACAAGTGCTGATTTATTTGCAACATAGACATAGGAAAATTTGTTCTAAAGAACTCTCAACTTGTGAAGTGTCAGCTTCTCTTATCTATTATTAAATTAGGAATAGCAACGTAGGGAAGTGAGTAAATATCAGAAAAACTGTCATACCCGAAGTTTAATTTTTTTTTCAGTTTTTTGCTTCATTGTATTTGACCTAAAAAAAGCAGGAAAAAGGATTATGCCATTGCAAACAAACTCAGGAATAAGCATTACCCTAATAATGTCATTATGTACCAGGATCAGTATGAAATAGGTGCTATTTTAATCTTTCCTCTGTCTGCAGTAGAAACATCTATCAGTAAATTATGTAGTAAGCCTTGTTTTCAGGTGCAGGCACACTTGAGATATTTGAATATTATGGACTGCACTTATATATGACACATCTGAACTTAGCTCACATCTGAACACATCACTTGATGCGTAGACCTTGCTAGAGAAGTGATTTCGGCAAAGCCTTGTTCTTTGCTGTCATGCAGATGCTCATGTAAGTGACAGTTTTCATTTCCTTCTGCCATCTAACTTTTGCTTGCCTAGTTTGTGCAACACCACCGATAAAAAATCTGCTCCTGTTCTGCATAAGCCAGGGTGCATATGGCAGTGCAGAAGACACAGAAAAGACAGATTTCTGGTGCCAGGACATACTGATTTTGGGCAGAAAGGAAACATTGAGTGTGCCTCATACTATATGATTCCTTCATATACTGGGAGTCTAAATCAAAGCTGTCTGTAGGCACATCCTTCAGCATTCAGGGAGACCACTGGCACTTCAGTTGCTGCATATTCATGCACTTTTGCTTGACTGCCCATCTTTGTGAACCCAAAGGGTGGAATGGTCTTTCAAAAGCCCAGAACATCTATCTGAGAAACCAAAGTCTGGAAACTACAACCTGTATTCTACAGCTTCCTAATCCATTAAAGCATACAGAAAATCACAAGTAACCCTGCAAATGCATTGCAATAACATATTTTCTGAAGACAAAAATATGACACATTTTACTTTTCAAAGTCAGTAGCAAAAACTAAGTATATTAGATTCATTTTCCAAACATACATACCTAGTTTTCACGTTTTCTGTGCTTTTGCTCTTCTGGTTTGCTCCTCTTCGGAAACTGAGATAAGATCTTTGCTCTCCGCCTGTCCAGATTTTGACATCGGTCCCTACTAAAATCCTTCCATCTTCTTCTTTCAAGTAGCTGAGATAGGGATACCTGTAAGTCTCCCATGTGCAGAAAGCTTTCTGTCTAAACAGGAAGAGAGCAGGGATGATGTAATAATACTAAAGAAAATCCAAAATTAAAACCCATCAGTATAAAAGTCAATAGTAATTAACACCCAGAATTTCAAACTATGGAAGCACTGCTGGAAGTATGACTGGAAAAAAATAAGACATCTATTCTGTAAAGAAAAATAGAGATTCTAGCTCTGGATCTTGACTTTAGTATATTGAATCACTAGTGACACCAGCTGTACATGCAGGAGCTGACATTCATGTCAGGTCAGCTTATGTCCCAAAGTAGGTAAAGGATCTAGTCTTTGACAACAGAAGAATAGTGGCTCTGTAGGCATAGTTGAAGCAGGAAAATATCAGCTAAGAAATTTTATAGCTCCCTTACTTACTTTCTC
This sequence comes from Erpornis zantholeuca, assembly GCA_013400515.1. Lineage (NCBI taxonomy): Eukaryota > Metazoa > Chordata > Aves > Passeriformes > Timaliidae > Erpornis > Erpornis zantholeuca. The sequence continues at coordinate 21,656 of VZTN01029534.1, read as the reverse complement.
ACAATCTTTGCATTCTTGTGTCTACAGTGCCTTTATTCTACTGTCTTATTTGCCAAGAGTCCTGTTTTCCCAATCTTGCTACCAGCTTTCAGCTTCTGATATATTTAGAAAAAGGTTTAAGGAGTGTTTGTAGTCATTGTCTATCTGTATGAATGGGGGCAGCATTGGCCAGAAATGATTACTGGAGTGGGACCAAAAGGTGGGTTTTAAATTTATTTCTCCTAACTTTGCGGTGTTAGTGCTCAGACAAAGAGCCAGTGCAAATATGAGCTCTGTAGAGGCCCATAGAAGCTGACTTTAGTCTCCTCAGGGTCACAAGATCTGTTAATAAAGTGACCCTTAAAAGAAGAAAAACATTGTATGGAAATGGAAAATACATTCATATTTCTTCTTATTTAATCTTCAGAGAAGTATTTAACCCTTCTTGGTGCTAACTCACCTGATAAGTTCTACATATTTCATGTGTGATGGCTGCTGTAAGAGTTTCCAGAAGTTTGTCATACTTTCTTATGGGAACGTGGGCATGCTGTCAGCATCACATTAGGCATTGGAGAACAGGGGCTGACCCCCCAGAGATCAGTGATCACACAGTTGGGTCAATTGTTGGTTCTGCTTTTTGATGAACCTGAACGAAACAAGCTCCGTCAGTGCTGACATTTACCATATGAGCTCTCAGAGACTTCACTACCAGAAGATTTCATAGTGATTCGACTTGGTGTCCCTAGAGCTTCTCTGCTGGGCTGGTTAGGAGAGAGGAGATTGTGGAATAATGAAACAGGAATATGTATAAATGAAAATAAGGGAAAGAAGTTGAATAAGAATAAAGGATGATTGGAAATCACTCTTCATATGTAATTCATAACACTGGATATCTGATTGCTGTAGTCAGAAACCTCTTGAGTACTATTACCATTTATTTCTCCTAATGTAAACATGATGGAAGAGACACTGTTCTGATGAATCACTGTCATTGTAGCATTAGTGTGATGTTAATGGGACTTGGTTATGAACTAGGATCCTGCTAGGTACTGTACTAAGACTGGAAAAATACCCCAGGTAATTTATGTGTAAGACATGAAATTACAGAAAGAGAAAAATAAGAAAATACAGGAAGATAAGAAAAAATTGATAAGTGTAATCACATGATTAAGTTGATAATCAGATCACGTGTTATATACCATTGTCAGGGCTTGGTTTTGACAGGCATCAGAGAAAAAGTGTGTCCTAAGAAGGAATTTGAGGGAAGACAGTGCATTAAATTTGTGGCTGTCTGGTAGAACCACGTCCCAAATGTGAGATACACTATGTAAAAAAGATGAAAGGCTACTTTTATCTTAATGTAAATTAATCAGTGATGGAGCTGTTTTCTTGGGTTGATTGGTTAGGGCAACTGCCTTCTTTGTAGTAAACGAGGTCTGATAAATAAAGCAGGGATAAATCATAAAGTAGCCTGAAAAGGAAACTCATAGCTCATTAACATTCTGCATGAGTATCAACAATGCAAGGTTTAATTAATCACGGTAAGACCAAAGGATGTCATAATTACAACAAAGGGAGGTACTGAAATCCTGTGAAAAACACAGTTGAGATACAGCACATAAATAAAATTCACATACTTTAGACACACTGTGAATGCAGAATTTTAGGAGTGTTGCTGTTGCCAGAGTCCTGCAGGGCTTCAGCCAGTGCTGGGTGACAGGCAGGGAGGGTAGTTATACTGCCTGCAAGGGTAATAGAAGTTGCAAGTGATGAGAGATTGCCCAGGAAGGGCTGGCTTTGATTTTGACTAGGTTGAGCTGACATTGGTGGCTAAAAACCTTAATGAGGTAGCACAGAACCATATTTTTTTTATCTACAATAGCTCTAGTTGCTGCTACAATAAGGAGTAGGGGCTGACAAAGGAGACTGAAAACATATATTTTTGTCCTTCTCTAATCTGCAGCATTGCTGTTGCTGGGTTACTGAACTATCACAGAGTAAGTCTGTAGGAGAATGGAAATATATCCATAGGTGTGTAGTAAACAAGGAACAATAATAGTGAGAATAAATGAATGAGGACTACCTGTTGAGTTGAGGGAGAAAAAGAAAAATTTTAATAATTGCAAACAATTTTATCTTCAGCATGCTAAATGTTTTCATTTGAATAACTTTTTAGCTGGATGAACTTGCTCTTGAACATGTGAGTAGAGGTAAAAAGGACATATTCTCCTTGGCCAAGAAGTCTCTGAATGTCACACATAATATAAATCTGACTTGAACAGATGCTCTTAGAATCAAACTTGCTATTGATTTTGCCTGTCCACAAAATTAAAATAAATTTACAAGTTAAAGGTAATACAGATAAAAAGGCTTATATATTAAAAAAGACCAACCCCAGGTGCTTATAAAAAGAAACAAACATAATCCTTCCTGATAGGCTTTATTACACTATGAAAGACTACTCCCAAAACACACATTTTTAAAAACACACAACCTTAAATGCAAAAAGGAGCTTTGTAAGGTTTTCTAATGATTCTCGATTCCTCTTTTACTATTTGTTTAAGACAAAAGGGCCTGTGAATCTACAAACACTAGTTTGCACATGCTATTCTAGACTTCAGTATATTCTTTTTGATTATAAGTAATCTTATTTATTTTTGGCACAGTCAAGACAATGAATTTTTTATTTATGTATTTTTACATGAATATAGTGACATACTTTGCAAATAACAGTAGAAACCCTTGGGTTGTTCTCAGAGCTAGATGGTGACTTCTGTCTTTGCAGCTTTTGGTTCATGTGTTTTTGTCAGACATCAAGAAGAGGACAGGACTTAGGCAATGTTCTGAAGTGTAGATTCTCCAGCTACTAATCAAGCTGACTTTTAACACAAAATCTGGAGAACAAGAAATATAGTTAATTCCCTCAATGAGGGGGGAAAAGCCCATTCAAAGCTAATAAATTCAATTCGTAAATCTTTATTAAACAGCTAATTTCTATTAACCTAAGTAATGGAATGCCACAGAGAACAGAAATACCCTGCCACTAGTCTTTTTAAAAATTAGATATAGACTTCTACTTCCCATTCATATCTTGTTTTCACTTAGGTCCATTCATTTCTTACACACACGCTGAAGGAAAGAGAGGACACAAATGCCATGGTCCTTTCTGCAGTGTCCACTGGATTTCTCCCACAGCTGGCAGCAGCATCATCAGACAAAGTCTTGATGTGGTTTTCCTGGTTGAGTTTATTTGAGTCGTGATATGAAGAAAAGTGGTGCTTGAGTGTGTGTGCACGAGGCAGCAAGTTTTGTCCAGCAGGGTGGTTTGGAAGAGCTCAGCCCTGTTGCTGCTGACACCGTAATGCATCACACAGTTTTTGTTCTCACCAGGCCTGACAGCAACTCCACTTCTTGATTGCATCAGGGCAGAGAGGTAACAGGTAGCTTGGTGTCACCTGTAACATGAGGACATTAGGGCATGATAACATCAGAGATTTTTACATAGGTATTGTCCATGCAGTGCAGGTTGCCAGAGAAGAGTTGACCTGCTCCATGAGGGATAACGAGCTGGGAGCCAAGGATAACCTCAGCAGAGGCATTGCTTTGAACAGTCAAGAAACAGCTCTCCAGCCCTGCAGAATTCAAAGTGAATGATGGTAACAGGGTCTGCTGCAGGCATAGACAAGACAAACTGCAGAACCAGATCTGGGGTCCATCTTAAGACTCTTCCAGGAGTCCACTCAGGAGTAGCAGGAGACAGGACTGTAATATATATCCAAGGAAGTCCAAACAGGAGTCAGGGCTGGCAATAGATGTAGCTATATCCTCTCTCCAACACGAGAGAAGCTAGGCCCCCAGCTGAAGCTGAAATAGCTCCCAGCCCCTTAGCAGAGGAAGTGAGGTAGAGATCCCAGACGAGGCTAATAAGAGCATTTAAGGCCTATTGGGGCACTCAGGGCCCTGGCCCAGGTGTTAATAAGCCCATTTAAAATGGAGCTTGTATCCCTGTATCTTGTTCTTGGTATATAGCACGCAAACAAACACAGACAGCACCACTTTTCCCTCCCTGGCTGATCAGGATGGAGATCGATTAGTGGGAAATGCAAACACATATTCACTGTGTATTCCATCAGCAGCTGAGCTCAGACAGTCTCTCCAGTGTCTGGCTGCTGGATCCCGGTCTTCCCAGCTGGCATCTGGATATATTAGCCCCTGAGTGCCAACTTAATGGCTAAGTAACTTTATAGTAATATACACCATAAAGTTACTCCAAGACAGACTGCAGCCCCACTCCTGTCACACAAACGTGTAATCTTAGTGGTTTCTGCAGGAGCTGGCTATGGACATAGAGTATACTTGACTGGCTTGTTTTATCCTTTTATCCCTTTATTTTTATACATCTGTTCCTCCTCAAGTCCCCTACACCCATTTCTTTTACCATGTTTTGTTTCTCTACTAAACATCCCACAAAACTTGTGCAATCCTAAAACGCTTTTCCCCTTCAATGAAGGGGATGCAGAATGCATTGTGCAGTCCCAGGCAACAACCTCCCATGGTCTGAAAGGTGGTTGTAAGAGCCCTCCCATCACCTCACACTGATGGATCTTACACCTTGGCAGGGGCTGAGGGGGGCACTTCTGCAACAGCCCAGGGAGGAGCTCAGCCAGGGTGTCCCTATGAGTCCTGATCTTGGGTTCCCTCTTGCTCTGTACCTGTGTCCTCCTCTGTGTCTGCTGGTGATGGGCCTTTGATGGGCTGATGGCTCCTGTGGTGGGCCTGGAAGAAGCTTGGGCAGGGTGTTATGTGGGTTTGTCCACCCACCATCCTTTTTGTGATCCTTAGTGTGTCTGCTTTTTATCCCACCCCTTAACAAAGGACTGTTTTCTTGGCTTTTTTTTTATTGTTTTGGTTGTGGTTTTTGTTTTGTTTTTGGTTGTTTTTTTCCTTTGGTTTTGTGTATGGAGTTGTTTGGTTTTGGTTTTTGGTTTTAGTCTAACCCTAGTCACCACCTCTTAGAAAAAATACAGGTAACGGAGAAAGCTGCAGCGTGACTCCTTAGGAATGCAGGCTGCCAAGAGCATATTAAATCCTATCTTCTGCTTTGTTCTCTGGCTTTTCATAGCACATTGGGCAAATTGATTGGATATGGCCATTAGGGAGTAAATTACAGAAAGTCAGTAATGGACGTACAGTGCCAGCTATCTTTTATATAGATGGGCTCAAGTTACATCGCATCTGCCTATATGCCTCTCCCCTCCTAAGCCTGGCAGATAAATAACTCCCAGGCCATTTTTATTTTCATTATTCAATAACTTCAGTGATGAATAGCTACCTAGCTCTGACACATAAGTCCTGGCAGGCAGTGCAGTACACCACAACGAACCTGCTGTCATCAGCATTGGCTCCAGTTCACTCGCCTACAGGATCCCCAAGCTCATTCTCTTGAGTGCAGCCCACATCCCGAGCCACAAAGCTCTGCACAGCCACATCCCAGGAGATTGAGCACCAGTCTTGACCATGAACAAGCCTGTTTCAGCAGCCTCATCCAAATACAAGAAAGCTATAGGAAAATATTAAGGCCAATTCTTTTCTCTGGGCCATCTCCATGAATACAAGAGGATGGTCTTGGTCTTCTGGCAGTTCTCCAAAGCAGTGCCACAGCATCCTGAAATGAGTGTAGCTGAAGAGGCTGTCAGCAGCAGCAAGAAATCTAGCTGGCAATAAACCACAAGAAAAGATCAGGCATAATAAGGTAAAGTATCAATATTATAGCATAGCTGTCAAGCCACCAAAGCAGGTCTTTCCACAAAACATAGAACAGATCCTCAGTGGAAGTAATCACTGCAGTCTCCGTTATCAGATTGAACTGAAGGCAACTAATTCTGGGAAGGTACCCGTTTACCAGGACCAAGAATTGCAGACAGATTGCTCTAAATTGAGTGGAAGAGAGTTCACTCAAAAGTGGAGTGAGAAATTCAACACAGATAAAAGTAAAATGACTCATATGAGGAATGATTTTCTTAAACTGTAATTATAATTATGTTCCTAGGTTGACTACTACCAGTAAAGCATGAGAATTTAAGGTTATCTTTTTTAAGAAAACAAGACTATTACCAATAAAGCATGAGATTTTTAAGATCAATAAAACCAGGAAAGGCTCTTGTCAGACACATAGTAATGTGTTATATTGTTTTTGAAAAGATTTACATCTTTGATGAGATTTTTTTGGTCCAGTTTCTGTTTGGTAATATCGTTCTTTAAGACCCTCTTGGGCCACAGTAAAATCTGCATGAGGAGCATGCCAGGTACTGACAAAAATCACTGCATGCTTCCTTGTCAGTCCAGTGGGGCAGTATTTTGTGTGCTAATATATATGTGTGTATGTATACATATATATATATATATATATATATATACATAGACACACTTACCTTTCATTTTCCCTTACACTTTTCTTGAAGTAACTTTACTTTTCAATCCCTGGTTATCAAGACAAGGCCAATACCTTTGTTTTCTGTGGTTTGCTCAGATAATCTGCAGAGTTAGTAGTGTACAGTAAGGTTTCAGTTTTGCTTGTGAATTAACTCTGCAAAACTTACTTGCCTACCTGTATTTTTAAACACAAATTGCGTCCATGGAAATGCAGAAGTCCTTGCATAGGGTCAGAGCATGCTGGGTATTGCAGTGTAGTGCTGGGACAGAGCAAATCAACTGAGCCAGATCAGTCTAAAACTAGAGAGCTACTGAGCCTCTCCATCATCCTTTTGAAGGCTTTATATTCCAAGAACTTTATCAGTTTGTGTGCAATATGCACAAATGCATAGAGCATTTAAGTTTTAATCTAATGCTGAATATGAGTCACTAAGCCCTTCCAGAAAACATGCAGCTAGCAGCAGCTCATGAGGTTGTAATATTTGCAAAATGTGCAGGCTTTTCCTCCCCACAAATTACCCAAGACTTGCCTGCATTTCAATGCTGACTTTAAATCCAGCATGACAACTCATCTTTCTGAGTGGCACAACAGTGAAGTTTGAAAGAAAACCAAAAAAAACCAAAACCAACCAACCAACCAAACAACAAAAAAAAAAAACCCATAAAGGAAAACAAAAGGAACACCAGTGTGACTTTTTTCACTCTGAGTAAATGTGGAAATCCAGCTGCTGACAGTATAATGCTGAAAATGCTGTGCTTTTTCTCTTGAGACCAGCTGGTACTAGGAAGGTGAAGGGTTACAGTTAATAGAGATCATGTTCTTCATCGTGAGGATAAGGCACTTAATTGCAATTTATGGACCAAATACTGCTGTGGGAATATTCCCTTGTTCTACAGATTGCTGTTTTAATGACCACCAGCTGCTACAGCTGTTCTGCCCATGCAAACCCTTTGTCATCAATAGTTGTGATTTTGATTGGCCTTCCCTCATAGAGGAATCTCTGCTTTTTTTGAGTACATGCACACATGCCCTTCCATATCTAACCTGTAGTCTTAGGTTTCAGCTTTTATATGGGAGTAACACCAGCTGGTGTTACTTTAAATTCAAGGAGATTACTGTAGATATAAAGCATTTGAGTAAAGAGTTTCTTACCTGGAATTTTGGGAAATGTGTAAAATACCCTCACAAAAGAAATACTTGGGTTGGGAACATATTCCCAAATTTATTTGGGATAAAATTCTATCAGAAATATTTGGAAAGTGCCAGCAAAAATGACAGATAATTTGCATGATTTCCCTCCCCCCGATATTAAAAACTAGTTTCAATTTGCCAGCTAAGGCAAAAAATAAAGTTTTTGGCAAAATTTGTGCTTGAGCATTTCAACATCTACCCTCTTACCTCTTATTCTTAGTTTCCTGTCAGGTAAGAGTATAAGGATCATTAATTGTCAGCCCCAGCTTTTGCTTCATAACAACCTAGTTTGGGCTCCGACTCCTTATTTGACATTCTCACATTCTCCCAACTCTATTTCCTCAGGGAACTACAAAGTTCTATATCCAAATGTATAAAATACATGTACTCGAGGAGAGGACTCTGCCTTTAAAACAACTATTGAACTTGATTGCTGGTGAGTCTTCATGCACTTCCTGGGATGTGCCTTTAGTCATAACCAATACTTACAGGTTTTTGCTATCTCACCCTTATTTTCCCTGTCTTCTCTTTGTCAGCTGCAAATCAGATACCTGGAAACATCTCGACACTCTTACCAGGTAAGGAAACAAAGCTCTGGTATGTTTCTTTTGTTTTGATTTAATATGTATTTTTCTTATTTAACGCAAACCTCATGAATAGTTCAGGTGTTGGTGCTGTTTTTGAGAAGTTGAGTATTAGAACACAGTTGAGGGCCATCGGAAGTACTGGATCACCTTAGCCTAGCATCTCTTTTCCTAAATAAGATATCCCACTGCAAAGGGGGAGGTAGTTCCTGCCCTGCAAGTGCTGGCAGAGGTGTCAGCCTGAGGAGCTTTCCTGAACATGGCTCAAGACAGGCCCTGAATGCTGCTGCCATATGAGGGCAGTGAGGCTGGTTCCTGCCATCCCAACACTGACAGACTTTGAACCAAGGCAACCAGATGGGAAATGTGGATCCAGCCACTACACCAGGCACTTCTGTGGTCAGTGCAGAGTTTGTGCAGAAGGCAATGTTTATACTTGGTGCCTGTATTTATACAGTGGCAAGCTGGGGAGGAAAAAGGCAGAACCTGCTGGATGATTTCATTTGCATATTGTCCTTAGGCAGTATCCATGTTTTAATATGTTTTAAGTGCAACCCATCAGCTCAAGAATCAAAAAGTCTAAAGATTCCATGCTAATTAGTAGTCTCTGGAGTCATACAAATCTGTAATAACTACCTGCAGATCAAAGACATTTCATGTTTAGCATATTTTAATATCAAGATAGAATTAATTTTGTAATTTTGGTAATTAAAGTATAGAAATCAGTATTTGAAAGAGGCCAGTTGTATTCATCCAAGTGAATACAGCCAAATTTTGTATGATGGTTTACATTCATGGGTTCAGTCAAGATGTTTGTACAAGGTAGCTGGGATACAAAAGCTGCTGTAGGATTTTGCAGGTCACTATCAAATTATCCCAGCTGGATGAATGGGACTCAGAAAGCCCAGTGCATACATTTCTACCCATGATCATTCCATGTACATGCACTGAAAAAATGATGTAAAAAGAAGAAAACTACAACTATTGCAATACCAACCCCATCTTCAGTCGCTGATAGCACTGCTTCTTGTTGTTGAGGTATTATTTTGAGTGTGCTAAAACCTTATCTAGAGAAGTAAAAACCAGGAAAATATTCCTTAAAACGTTTCCATTTGCAAGTCTCAGTCCTTGAACAAAAGTAACCACATACCTGAAGATTCATTTATCCTTGATTTCTTTTTCGAAGCTTCCAACTTTCCCTGATACTGTAAGTTGGGAATGTTAAAAGTACAATTTATCTATTTCTATCACAATTTTATCAATTTATATTACAACAACCAAGGCAAATTCTTCAGATTTTAGGCTTGATAATTGACACATAGTTGTAAGAATGATTTATAGTACTGGTCCCAGGATTTCCTCTCCAGCATACTGCTATGGCTTCCATTGTTAATGAAAGCTGGGCTCTGAGCTCTCTCAGGGCTCTCTCAGAAAGTGCAAAGCTTATATTCTTGCATAAGATTCTGAACACTGAGCAGAGGCCATTACAAGAAAACAGGGTTGCTACAGCAGTTTTCTAGTTAACCTCCAAATGCTTTCTTTGTTATATGTTCATTTGTTTCTAAGTGTTACCAGGACAAGAAATTATTTATATGTAGCCAAGCATTATATGTAGCATTGTGCAAACTCTTCCTAGCAACATTTGTAAATGTAAACCAGACCTAAGCTTTTTCTGGCTAGTTTCCTCCCATCTCCCTTTTATCTTTATCTAGCATCTCCAACTGCATGAACAATCTATCCTCAACTTGTTTTTACTGGTGTCCTTTATAAATTTCTGATTTTCATTACACATGCTGCCTATAATAACCCTTAACTACATAATAATAATCCCTTGGTTTATAATAGGCAGTGTTCTGCATTATTTCTCAGAGATGAGTTAACCCGCCTCTCTCTTCCTTCTGTTGTTTAAAATATTACTACAGTAAAAGCAGGCTTCCATGAATTTAATTTGGTACCACCCTGCTACATACAGAGATCACAAATGTGGACATGTAGTCCAGAACAAAAGAATATGATCAGCGTATCATATGTTGTGTTATTGTTTCTCTGAACAATCAGTCCCTGGATTGCCTTCAAACACAGTGTATGCCTACCTGCCTTCAACCTTTGCAATGGCCCATGCAGGGAGTTTCACAGCAAACAGTTTGGTTTTAAAACCAACCTGAGGGATGCCCTCTGCAGTTACCATGGAACTACAGCTCTGATCCATTGTGACAGTCAGGATTTAAACCCAATTTTCTGTCTTCTCCCTGACTAAGTCTTCAAAAAATACTATAGATAATGTTGGTGGGATAGCATTTTACCTGTGAACTCCAAGAAGCAAGGTGTTGTAGGGTACTGCTATGGTCTTAATCCCAAGTGAAATATGAAGCTACCAAAATACACAATCTGGCAGAAGCTGAAAAGTCCTTATCTCATGGCGGGAAAAAAAACATTTTATCAAATTCCAGACAGCGCAGGACAAGAGCTGTTTGCAAATGCTATGCAATTTAGATGAGGGGGAAAAGGTATTCTCCAGTTTTGACTCGTCTGATTCTAGCCCCACCCCAGCTCCAAATGCTGTTTCCATTTTTTCCCTTGGGAGGTGTGAGAGAGAGAGAGAGAGAGAGAGAGAGAGAGCTTACTCTGTAGTTTCAGTTCACTCATGACACAGTACATGAGGAAAGGCCCCAGATAGCACATACTATTTCTCTTCCTCCCTATGCTCTTCCCCCACCCCAGATACCCTCTTAAATCACTACTTTTTTGTTTCAAACAAAAAGGCTGAACAGCTGAAATTTTAAATAATGATTGAGGATTTTTTTTATTCATTTAAGTTTCAATATCATTACAGAAAATGTTATGGTACAGAGTTGTTTAACATTAGTTTTATTTCTTTGCTCATTTAATTTCCACACGAATGCTGGTAACACTAATATCTGTACAAGATCAGTCTTTGATTTTTTTTAGTTTTTAGTTCTGTACATTTTTAAATGTATTGGTTAAAAAGGCTGTCAGCACTTAAGGAAGCAATTTTTTTTGTTTGTTGAAATAAAAGGTATCCAGTTACTGCCCAAGAGTACTGAGCTGGGTGGCTGCCGGGACAAGAGACATCCCTGAATGCGCAGCGAGGTGAGAAAACCTCGGGGCTTCATTGGGTTCCCAGTGCAGCCACTCTGCTTTTGGCACTGTGCACATCAACACGAGATACAAGATAAAGAACAAGCAGAAGCTCTCTGTGAAGCGGTTATGAAGCATACTAATAAGGGAAATCCAAGTGTTGTCTACGCTAGTATAAATAAGCAGACAGCCTTGTTTTAAGAGCATAAGTAGTTGTATCTTAAAGATGAGAAAAAACACAAGTTCTGCAGGCACCTACTGCTGTCTACTAAAAGCTACCGCTATTAGAACTAGCATTGAACACACAAAGCAATTGCAAGAAAAGGAAAAAGTTGCTTTGATATAATCAGAATAAATTTCTTTGTTAAGATTTGTTTTAAAGGTTTTTTTTAAAAGGTATTTATTTAAATTCCATTTGAAATATATTTCAAGATGTTGACTATACTGATCAACTTTTATCCAAATCGGAAAAACTAGCTGTGCCGTTGCATATTACAGGATACAGTCAATGATATGTGGACATGCATCAAAGCTTCACTCTTGCTGGTGACATCATAGCCTTCCAATGACCATGACATCCACCACCTCCCCCTTGTGAAGCTCCACATACTGCTCTGTCTTTGGAGGTAGCATCAACAGTCCATTGGCACTGCGCATACTCATCAGACGACTGCTCATCTGATTCCCTACAGGAGAGAGGGAGAACAATTTCAGTTAAGTTAATTTCAGTTAAGTCTTCAGTTAATTCCAAATGCTGCAACACGGTGCAACAAACAAAAGCTGTTATGATGAAGATGTTTATGTGGCTAACTTATTCATGGAGCTATGATCTTGCTGTTCCAAGGTGGATGGAAACAGAGAACTCTGTGGAGATTTAGTCAGCCTCTCACTGCACGCTCTCAAAACTATCACTCCCTTTGCTGATTGCTTTCCTATCCAGCCTTCCACATTATCTGTACCATGTATCTTGTCCTAGTAAACTGCTAATCCTATCAAAATGACTTTATTTTTCAATTTGTACACCTATTCCAGTTGTACAAACACTAAAATTGGCACAGTCTAGAAAGTTTTTAATATACTGTTCCATAATAAATTTGATTAACTTTATTCTCTCTGAACAGAATCATTTAGGTTGGAAAAAACTTCCAAGGTTGTTGAGTCCAACCTTTGACAGAACATCACCATTTCAACTAAACCATAGCACTAAGTGCCATGTTGTTTCTTGAAGTCTTCCAGGGACGGTGACTTCACCACTTCCCTTGGCAGCCTGTTCCAATGTTCAGCCCTTTCAAGAAGAAATTCTTCCAGATGTCCAACCTGAGCCTCCCATGGTGCAGCTTGAGGCCATTTCCTCTTGTCCTGTCACTTGTTGCCTGGCAGAAGAGACCAATCCCCACTTGACTACAACTTCCTTTCAGGTGGTTGTAGAGATTGATAAGGTCTCTCCTGATTCTCCTTTTCTCCAGGCTAAATACCCCAAGCTCTCTCAGCCACTTCTCATAGGACTTGCTCTCTAAACCCACCGCCAGGTTCATTGCCCTTCTCTGGAAATTCTCCAGCACCTCAATGACATTCTTGTACTGAGGAGCCCAGTGTTGAACTGGTTGATATTTTCCCTATGGAGACTCAAATATAGCACTTTTTATTGAACAATCTGGATGTAGCAAAAAGACAATTAGTTGTTTAAGGACCTAAATCTCTTGCAAAAGTGTCACAGTCAGCTTTATAGCAGTATATAGCTAAACCAGTATTCAAATCTAGTATTTAACTCAACTGCAGCTGAGTATCCAGAAGTATTCCTAGGTGGCAAACATAACATGACTAATAAATCCTTAGTCTGCTTTAAGAGAACATTTAGAGCCTCAGCTAGCTTTCCTACTTTTCCAGTTCAGCTAAAATCATACTTCTTTTATTTGTATTGCTCCTACCTCTGCCCCAACTCATGTTTGTTCAATACACGCACAACAGCAAAAGGAAGCAAATGTGCCTGACTGCAAATAAGCATCGTGGATGTTTATAAAAAGGAACGTGTGCATATATGCAAGGATACAGGTGTTATGTGTGTGTGTATAAAGGCAGGTTATTCAAATAAAGCATGTTTTAAAGGTTAAATTGACAAGCCATATCAGCTCTGAATTCTGTACTAATATGTGTGTATGCATGTGCACAAGTGTGTGGATGTTGACAATTTGGTCAAATTTTTCACCACTCAGCCTGACCCTGAGAAGCAAAACTTTCTCATGTCAGGGTGGGAAATCTCAAGAAAAACTGAGATTTGATAAACTGTTTGGGATGTTCTGAGAAACAGATATCTCACAGAAGTTTTTGTTACTTTGTTATTCTAATGGAATTCTCTGTAACTGACCAATGATGTGAGAAGGGTGTTCACGGAACAACCAATTAATTGTAGCTGTAGCTTGTTCAGCTCTTGTCTCTCTCTGCTCCTGACCATGGCTGAAGAAGCAGCAGGTCAGAGAGCAGCTGGATCTTGTTTAGAGATTTCCTTGTCCTGTTTGCCTGTTTGCTTTGCATGAAATATGCATGAAATAAAGAAGGTATCTTGCCTTCTGATGGAGTCGTTCATATGCTGCAAAGGGCCAAACCTGGCCTTGATTTGCGACACAAGTGTGTCAGCAAATCACTCTGCATAAAGAAGGTTCTTGGTAGTTGCTAGACACATCTGTAGGAAGGCAAGGCTGTATGTGAGTGTCTGTCAGTCTGTGTGACTGGGCACTGACCTGTACTCTGTGCCCAAGGTAGTGGTTCTTGGTGATGCCAAGTCAGAATGCACCGATGATATTCTGGGCGGGGGTCCAATTTTACATCACATGATAACTGTAGGATTAAAAAAGAAAGAATGAACATGTCATGCATTCACATTGCACTGTCTAAGATAATGGAATAATCTGCTCAATTGTTTTTCCTTAAAAACAGTCTTTTCAGGTCACATGGTGTCTAGTGCAAGATTAAAAGCTGTAGAAGGCAGAGACTGCAGTGTTTAAGGAAATACAACTGTGCTATTACAATATCAAAGTGTGTGAAGGAGTCTCCATGCATTAAGTGGAATATTCCAAAGCTGTTCCTTTACTTAGAGTTTATAGATAGTATTTCTCTAGAAAAAAGCCTGGTCTCTGGATTACATTGTGTAAAGATAAAAATGTTATTCGCATTCAAAATCCTGCTAGCTCTGACAAAAGGAAAATGGCCAATCTTTGAAATGAAAAGACATACAGGAGATGGCTCATAATGGAAAATTAATGCAAAAGCGAAGGTCACTGCAAATTGCTCTCTCTCTTTTAGAATATTTTAGCTGTGAGATAAAATCTAGATGCTTGAAGAAGGGCAAAAGAGATACATGGGATAAGCTGTAAGAGAAAAGTGCATAGCCAAGAACACTAAGAAAACTACGAAAGGTGATGTATTCCTTGGTACTTTATTTGAATCAAAAATAGAAGAAGACATAATAATAACATGCCTTGAATCTATATTAAACTGAGTTAAAATATCTATGATTTATTAGAAAAGTGAGAAGAGTTTAAGGAATTTATATTGCTTAGGGTGGGGGTCATGTAGGCTTCTTATATAAAACAAAAAGGCTTTAAAGTTTGTGTTTTCTACTGCTAATACAGAATTATCCAACTCTAGGTATTCACAGAATACTCTGCATTTTTTACCATAGCCTAAAACAAATGTCTTTGAGAGTGTCCTTCCTGCCTGATTGGCAAATGGCTGCCTCTGCATCTGTATATCTTGCTCCATTAGATGGCCATCTAACTCTAAAAAGTTATGGGACTGAATATTACTATTAACAGAGACTGAGAATGTACCTCTGTTTGTGTGAACATCCTTCCACTGCCAGAACTAGTCTAGGGCTCAGACAACAGGCTAAGACAACAGTCTTTCAGAGCCCAAAGAGTTATGCTTCAACATGTTGAGAGCATTTTTAAATAGAGGACAAGCTTCTTACCCTGGCTTTGATGATGGTGGGCCGAGGATCCAGGATACCTTGCATTTTCCTCAGTGCAGGAACAACAAAGAGATTGCAGGTGACGACAGCTGATACAGGGTTGCCTGTGGGACAAAGAACAGTTGGTGGTCATGCCCTCTTGATTTACTCTGAAATGCTGAAAAAACTCATGTTTTTGTAGCAATTTCACTCTAAAGGAGTCTACAGAGCTTTCCATGCTATGTACTGCATACAGAACAGACTGCAGTGGTGAGTGACAAGGGGTATGTGGCAAGTACACCTGTTAAAGCTACACTCTGGATGATGCTGTGCTGAGGTCCTGCTCTGACCAGAATTGCCCCATGTTCCTCAGGCCCCAACATTTGCCTCTGTTCTTCTGCTACCTTTGTCCTATGCGTACATTTGTTGGGGATGGGAGCAGAGTTAATTGTGCATAGTTATTGGCTCTACCCTCATAGGGCTTTTTCTTCATGACTAATGGATCCCAGATACCAAGGGAAAATAACTTTCAATTCCCTAACAGAGTGACAAAATGCTTTAGGACAAATTCTGAGGAGAATCCTACTGATTTATATGTTTTCTTTTGACTCAAAAGGGAGGTGTATGACCACCTGCCAAACACCACTGTTTTATATATCTGGACTTTCCTAGACAACAGTTTTAAAATAAATGCTATGATCAGACAGATGCTCCATTGGTCTCTGCCCTGGAAGAAAATGTACTGCAGCAACTAAAGCAAGAGAGGGTAGAAGCACTAGATATACATCTGAAAACCACTGGCTTATCAAGAACAGGATTCCTTGTATAGTCAAAATTCACGGAAAGCCAGAGCAATAAGAAGAAAATTAGTTCCTCCTCATTTAGAAGGACAGAAATCCATACGGGAATGTTTATTCTGAGTGAGTGCTTTCTCAGGGTGTGCAGCAGGCAGTGGTGCAGCCGTGCTGCCCTCTTTTGGTGGCACAGTATAAACATGATAAACAAAAATATTCCGTGACATGTTCTTGTGCACTGCCTCATTTTTGTCTCCATTTTCAGTATGTCAGAGTGGATGCACTGACTCCCACATATAATATATTTATGGTGAAGGTGGAGGGAGCTGTAGGAAAAAACACCCCTGTAAAAAACGTAAGGAAATTGTTGGATGGAAGAAATTGTAAGACCTGTACCAGAAAATTCTGAGGACAGGAACAAAAAGGAACTCCTTAGCACATCCCTGTAGGTCCATCTTTTCTGAAAATTTCTGAGAAAATCTTACAGGTACCTTCCTTAGGGGTCAACACCAGGCACAGGTGCTGTGAAATGTCACTATTCTGTTTCATGTCTGTCATCTGTGCACAGCAACAAAAGTAATCCACAAAACATCTTACCTGGGAGAGCAAAGATTATTTTTCTTACGCCGTCAATATCCAGAGTTGCAAAAGTTGTTGGCAGGCTATGGAAAAAGAATGTTATTTAATATCTGCATTAGAATTTGACTGAACATTATAATATTATTTAAAACATTTTGAAAAGAAAAAACATGACATCTCTCAGCAGTTCATTAGCAACTGCTGCTTATTCCATACTGGACATATAATCCTCTCTTTGTGGTGACAGAATAATTTTTCTTGATATTCAACTCTGAAGTTTTAAGTGCACAAGTTTGGAGAGGGAATGTCTAAAAGAAGATGAACTAGTAATCAAAAATCTAAATCTTGTCTTCATGCTAGAAGCCAATTAACAATGAAGTAATACTGAAATTACGCAATTACAGAGCTGTGTTTGTTTTTCATATAATGATTTCCATTTTTTTTATAACATTGGTGAATCTAATTCCCTTACTCCAGTCTCTATAGCAGTACTGACAAGGGAGAAGTATTTCTGAGCAGCAAATGTTAGCTAGTTGGCAGATGAACAAATTCAGATACATGGGCAGAGCTGCAGCCAGGTGAGACTCAGGTCTATCAGTGAAGAGCTCCCTCTGCCTTTCAGAGCTGCTGAATGGTCTTTGGTGACTTGCTGTGAGGTGACTTACAGCTACACAAATAGGACAGTAATGTGACAGCTCAACCATGTGGCTGGCAAAGGAAAGGGACTCATCCATGAAAAAAGAACTCTGTACACCTATGTTAATGTAATCCTTTCAAACATTAGAAATTATACCTTATAGGAGAAATAATTAGGCTGGTTTCCTTGGCTTCATCTCAAGCTGACCACTACCTTCTGGTCAGCAGATGATAGTTTATGACTAGAAACAACTTTGGAGATTTGTTACACTTTGATCATTATCACCTAGTTTTGTATCTGCTAAGATTCATCAGTATCCTATTTTACCAAGGGAAGTCAGTGTTTGATTTTCCTCTTTTAAAATGCCTCTAACATGATGGAAACTATGTGCCAGACCAGTGCACAAACCAATGTACCAATAATTGAATTGCTAATTCATATTTACTGGAAACTCAGAATTCTCATATGACATTTCAACACCATCATTGGTAGGATTTTCCAATATTTTCCTCTGTCAGTGCAGCTAGACAAGATAACCTTATATGAGCTCAGCACCTCTCAGACCAAGTGGAGGGATGGTATATCCCAGGCACCACCCTGCATTCATGAAACACATCAAATAAGGCATACAACAAAATCTGACTTTGCTCTTGGAACTTACTTGAGGGATTTTTCCCAATATAGTAATCACAATCTACAATTTTTAAGATACAGTTAATAAAACCCAAGATACAACATTTGCTATTGCACTATGGCCAATGAAAAAGAGAGTGCTTACATTCTCAGTAAGAATAGATGACCAAATATTTTGGCAGCAATAAAAAATACCTTTCTTGTGGCATAAAATGGAAAGGGAAATAGGGAAAAAACCCATTTCCTAAAGTTTTTCTAGCTAGTTACCAAAAGTTTATTGCTGCAGGTCTAGAGAGGAATCACCAGAAGAAAGAATTATGTTTGCTTACAAGTAAGCCAGAACCAGAATTTAATACACTGAATTCTCTAAATCGAGTTACCCATTCTTGTCAGCAGCAGAGACTGGAGTGCAAATTCTGCTTCTGGGACTTCCCTACTTGAGTTGTAGCAGTATGACAGAGGCAGTGAGCAATTTCCATGCCTGGACTACACCCACCACGGGAAGAAACACTTTGTCATTCCTTTTGTGGAAGGGAGCTGGTGGTAGGAGCAGCACAAGCATCAAGCCCACACGCAGTTCTTTACCAGATTGTACGCAGAGACAGCAAAAGTATTTGTCTGTTTTCACAGCAAACACCCACTTGCAGCTCTGCTCCGTGACAGCAGTTCTGGGCTAGAGGGAATCATTCTGCAAAGCTGTGCTTGATCTTGTGCAGCTGGGCAATTCTGACGCAGCTTGCAAACAAAGTGCCCTCCACAGGGAGTGAGGCAGAGGTGCAGACATCTTTCTGCTCTTGTACTGTGAGGAAAAGGGAACTCTG
>VZTN01029529.1:1804-14401 GCA_013400515.1 Erpornis zantholeuca | reverse complement strand
GCAGTTGATATATTGCCGGGGGAGGTGTTATTAATTAAAATGAAGAAGATTGAGATTAATGTTAGAATAGATGAACCATTCAGTCTGTACTGAAAAGGAAATGGCTGGTAAGGAATTATTTGATTAGAAGGGTTCCACAAGCCTTATATCTGGATTTGGTTTTGCTTTATTTTCAGTGCATATTTTATTTAGTGCCCTGGGCACAAAAGACTTGAGAATATGCTGATGGCAAAACACTGGAATGCACCAATAAAGGGAAATACAAAGAGGGTCAGCTAAAGGACAGCAATCATACAACTGAGTTAAAAGCCACGTAATGCAGTAAAAATCAGATACTTGGAAGCTGACAGTAAAACATTTTGTAGCAAGGTGAGAGCTCTTCAGACAAAAAATATGGAAGGTGGAAGAGAATCTGTATATTAGCAAATAACAGAATGTTGCAATCTTTGGACCTGTAAATTTCTTACAGACATGAGAAAATATGGTTTTGTTCCCTTAGAAACACTGCCTTCCAATCTGATCAACTCTGTTCAGAAAAGGTACCTTCATAACTGGAAAGTACAGAGAAAATCCATGAATGATTATGAATCCATAATCTGATTAATTGAGGAATTAAACTAGTTTATATTTAAAGATTAAAGCATCTTGACCTAGCAAATTAAATACTGTAGATAGATCTGTTTATACAGTACAAAGAGAGAGTTCTCTATAATCTAAATATTGTATGTTTTTATTGCATATTTCTCTCTTGCACATTGCCTCATCAGTTTGCACAGTCCCACAACCTCCTTCAGAATCCCATACCCATGGGATTGCATCTTCACATGTTGCAAAGTACAGATTTGCCTGCAGTTTCTTGATAGCCCATCAATTAGTGGGACTGACCAGGTTTGTTTCTGGTTTGATTTTGTTCATGCTAACAGGTCAGGGTTTATGCCTCTGTGTTTCTTTCCCTTTCCTTATCTTCCCAATTTAAAATGTAATTTTTTGCACACTCTAATTTTTGCCACTGACCAGGTTTGTTCTTATTAAAACCTCCCTTACTAGGTGTTGGCCAGATACCCTTAAAGGAGCAGACACTCTCCTACCCCACACATTTACTTATGTGTAAATCAGATTTAGCATTTCTAGGATTGGATTAATCTCATCTAGCTATAGTGGCTACACTGCAAATAACTACATTTGACCAAAGCTCGTCTTTGTAGTTGATGTGGAGAAATCAGTAAATATTT
Organism: Erpornis zantholeuca; assembly: GCA_013400515.1. NCBI lineage: Eukaryota > Metazoa > Chordata > Aves > Passeriformes > Timaliidae > Erpornis > Erpornis zantholeuca. Next base: position 13,169 of record VZTN01029529.1, on the reverse strand, counting down.
ATTGCAAATTGTCTCTTCCATTGCCAACATCTTCTTCAAGCTGAACTGAGTTGTACTCACACATACATACAGCTCAGATACAGTTACAATTCAGCTGTCTAAATTTAGATGGGATGCATCAACCTTTCATGAAGAATCAATAATATTATCTTTTATATGCCGCAAAAGTGTCCCGTGCAGGGCCAGAAGTTGGATTCAATGATCCTGCAGGTCCTTTCCAATTCAGCATATTCTGTGATTCTATGATAACTCACCAGTTTTCACATTTGTAAAAAAATGAGGACAGAACCCTGAGTCAGTACATTTTAAGCAGGGCTTGTGCTCTTTTCCCATAGTTAACTTAAAGTCAATATACAAGAAACATTTTGACATAAACTCAATAACGTGTGCTTGATTGAATTAATAGAAACATGGCTTTGTGTTTATGCTTAATCTGGATCACACCAGTACTGCCGTGCTAGCAGGTAGATATTAGGTAATTTATAGGTTCATATTAATGATAGTGGACCTACTGTGCAGACAAAGACAGAATTTCATTCATTAATTCTTATTGCTGTAATGTGTCTTCCCTCCCTTCTTTTTACAGTTCTGTGTCAGTTCTCCTCACCTACAAATTGTGAAATTCAAGGCTATGATTATATTGAACAGTGTTTGCAGTTATTTTCCATAGAATCATTCTATTCAAATTATTTTAGTAATCCAATTTATAATGTGGCTGCACAAAACCTTGAATCAAAACACATGAAAATGAATTGTTGTATGCTAATGCACAGAAAGGCCCCTGATGGAAATTTCTTCAGGTGGCTTTGTTGCTAAAGGGTTTCTGTTAACTGTGTCTCAGCTGACACCTGTTACAAAAGATTTAGGCTCCATTTGTCCTCTGTGGGAACTATCAATTTTCAAGACAGCTTAAGGCTTCAGAAATTCAGTAAAACCTTTTGAGTAATTTCTGTTTTTGGCCCGATGCAGTTGTAGAAGTTGTTCACTCTAGATGGGTCAGGAGCTAATTGCTTTCCTATTAGAAATATGTTGATTTCTTGCCATTATTGTGCAATACATAAACACTGTCTATATATTTTAATTTTATGTATAACTAATATTTTATTACAGACATATACATTGCATTCCTCTATATTGTACTGTATTGTATTGCATTGTACTATACATATTTTTAAAAAATAGGATAAAACATCACTCTTCACATTGTGTTGAATAATCCATGATTATACATCTCAGACTATCCCTTTACTACCCCATTTCTCCTTCACTTATTTCTATATATGTACCCTAATGAGCAGAACTATTCACGTGTGTGCATTTCCATGTTGCTCAAGGAAAAGTCTAGGTGGAAACTACCAACATATTTCTTAGCAGAATTTCTATCTGTCATTTGGGCTTTTCCTTTTATGATTTGTGTAATAAACTACAAACAAAGATGGCAGTGGCTGTTTTGGTTTTTCTTTTCATTGCCATCAAGCAACATCTGTATTCCTGTTATTCTTAAGACATAAAAACAATCTAATACTATTTCATTAGAAGATCTTTTAAAATTATACATAAAAGGTATTCTAAACTTTCTCCCCAAAGAGACATTTCTGTTCATACCGTGCATGTCAGTGAAATCCCACTGTGAAATCAGTCTTACTGAAAGGAGTTAAAATGTCTGCATAATAAAGGCTATATAGCAATTTTACAGGAGCTCCCAAGGAAGACTAGGCTTAACTACACACAGGTTTCAAAAGCAGAACAAAGTTGTTATTGTGACTCCGTTGTTTTGGATGGTTTACTCTAAGAGAGAAGTTGAAAGCAATGCTCATTCTCTCAGGATTTTCCCCTTACATCTGTTACCTTCTTGGAAACAGCAAAAAGAAAAAGCTTCGCATACTTCCACTACAGATCATGTTGTTACTCAAAGACAAAAGCTACCATATAAATAAAAGACTCAGTGTTCCACAGTTCTTTGCAAAATTAACTGAAGGAAACGGTAAGAAAACTGCAGGGCTGAGGAATGATTGATTTGCTTCTGGTTTACAGTAATCAAATCTATGGTATGAAATGAATAGCTGAAAAGTTGCTGGTTATGATTTTCAAGCAGCCTGGAATGTGCCAACAGAAAAATAAATTAATGCATTAGTTACATTGTTCAGCTTGATGGCTGTAATACTTATGCAAATGCATGGCTTTGTCCTTGTTTAATTATCTTGTCACCTAACTTTCCTCAGTATTACACAGAATTTCACTCAATTTTCTAAAGGTGGGCAGAATTCTAAAGATTCACCAACAGTCTGTGTAGCTTTCACCCTCTAGGTACCTATCTTTTTGTGATGGAATACACAAAGTAACAACCAGAAAATCTGAAGGTATCATCACAATGACCACAGAATTTATTTTCTTGAATTCCTATGGTGTTCACAAGCTAAATGTTTTTTGCATTTGAGTCTTTTGAGAAATCTTAGATGAAAGACCTTCTATGAGCATTTTTAATGCATGTAGTAATAATCAAACCCACTATAAAGCAGAATAGCCAGGATTAAATCTATTAAATTATACAATCAGAGCAAAGATGTACTGTCTAGAATCTTTTTACATAATAGTATAGTGGTTAAAGCAATAGACCAGAATATGAAGTATTTTTAGCTTTGTTCTTCCTTCTGGATTGTTTTTATGGCTGCTTTTGATATTCACATATTTTATTTGTGGCTTTTTAATTAAAAATGTCAAAGAAGTACACAAGTAAAGAGCTGTGTTCTAGGACTCCTTTTCCTTTTCCTTTTCCTTTTCCTTTTCCTTTTCCTTTTCCTTTTCCTTTTCCTTTTCCTTTTCCCTGCATGCAGAGGTTAATTAGGTCTGAGTTTCAGAGTCAGAGCTATTCTGATTGATTTTTTTTTTTTCTTGGTCCCACGGGTCTTTCTTATTTTTGGGCACAATGGTTTAGGTGCAAAAGGAAGGTTAGGAAATTACTCAATTCTGTAATTTTTTGCTAGGGCTCTCTGCTTGGAAACTCTTTGCTGTCAGGAAAAAACATTATCTCATTTACACTTATTAAACTTTCAAAATACAAAGATAATCACAAGCATGTTTGAAGCCTATGTAATATGTTCTCAGTAAGTAGTGACCTCAAGAAAGATGACTATCCAAAGAAATGGAAAGTGAGGAATTCTATCAAGCCTCTTACTTTCAGTATGCAGTTCAGCTAATATTTACACTTCTTACCTTGAGTTTAGCGGTACCTGAAGTGTAATTCACTATGTTAGAAAAACAGCATCTCTGGCCTGCACCCAAATTAAAAATGAGTAAACCATTTCACATCATGAGGGGAATTCCCCTTTCAACACTAACTTACATTCTGGGCATGCAGCATTTTTACTCAAAGAAAGTGAATTCCTTAGGACTTAATAGAAGCTATCTCTTGTTTTGAAGAATGAGAATTCTTTATGTTACTCCTGTACTTAATGAGACATTTATTCCTGATTTCAGGATATAGAGGAGTCTTTTTTTTTTTTTTTTCTGCATTGATATCAACAGTTTGGAGAAGGGGCCTCTTTTTTCCTCTATCAGCTTAAACATAGATAGCTTTTGTGATTTTTGGGGTGATGTCTGATTAGTTCAGTTTGGCGACTTTTTGGTGTGGTTTTTTGTTTTGTTTTTGGGTGATTTTTTTAGTTTGTTTTTCATTTTTGGTTTTAATTGAGCTTATGGCACTGGAGAACATTATAATGCCAATTACACCCAAATACAGCATTTTGTTTAGGGTGCTGGTGTCAGCATTGTTATTTCAAATCATCCTTGCACACAGTACATTTTATGAATTTATGAATAATGAATGTGACTAAAAGCCAAAGATCTTTCTTTCCTTACAAAGTGAGGAGTCCTGGATGTTACCTCAGCTACCTGGTTTACCTTTTCTGATGCCACACTTTTTTGATTATATATAGGAAACACTGGTGTTCAATTTCTAAAACAAAAAATGGTTTTCTTTGGATTTCGATGATTACAGCACTGATGACAAAAAATGAAGTCAGGAAAGATCATAAAATACCATGACCACAATGACATCTGCTATTTCTTTGCAATGACATTTAAAAATAAACTCACTCTGACATGGTAATTTTTTCTTAGGTTCAATGTTGTGGTGATGGAAATGAGTTTTGTAAAGAAAATTGAATAATCAAACTTGGAGTAATTCATATACTGTCAATACAAAAGGGAAGTTGGACATAGTTTGATTGTTTTCATTCATTTGTTTGGGGATTTTGTTGCGGTTTTGTGCATTTGTGTTGGGTTTTTTTTTATCTTCTTTGCCTAAGTTAACTGTACATTGTATGGGATAGGATTTATGTTATTTATCTATCTACCTATCTATTTATGATATATCTTTTTAATGTGTATGACCATGAATTTCATACTATCTCTATTTTGCCAGTTTCAGGTGAGCATGAGAGTCCTGGCCATAGCATCATAATTGTATGATATAGTGTCTAGTACTAAATCCTCTTTTTCATGTATTCTTTCTTTTCATAAACACTTCCCAACCCCTTCCCTTACATGCAATGTCCAGAGAAGAACAAGAACATGGTACAAGAAACTTTTGATTTGAAGGACTAGAGATCCAAATTGTCCTGTAACACATATCAGCAAGTAAATCTAGATATGTGCTACCAGTACATCTACACTGTCATTTTGAATCGCATCCTTTTTCCTTTCTATTTATTATTCAGATGGCATATTTTCTAGGTTTCTTACAGGATCCACTCTAGGGGAAAAGGAGTATGTCCCTTCAATGGTACAGTTATAAATTAGATGATATGTGAGTCAGTTTTCTTACTACCTTTGGCAAAAGACAAGTAAATTTCAACACTTTCATAGCCTTCAGTCATATAATTTATTCATCTTTCAGCTACAGGATTGTTCCCCAACCACACTTAGACCTGGCAAGGTTGTTTGATGCAGAGGGATTTAAATAACCTCATCACTGCTGTATGAAATAAAAAAAAAATAAATGAGGTTCTATAAAGATATAAATAATTGAATCAGAAAGGCTAAGATTGGTGTGAATTGAGAATGAATAGAAATGTCTTTATGTGGAGGCACTGGCAGGAGCATACAGAGCAAAAGGGTCTCAGTGCCTCTGTCAATGGCATCCAGATTAGCAAGTCCTCAGCACCCCTGCACATCTATTTATAAAACACACAGATTTGGACAGTATGGGTTCACATATATGTGCCAGGATAGATACACTGCAGGCTCTGGAAAGGGTTAAAAATGTATGGCTGAAATTGGTATGTGGTCACTAAGTCAGAGGACATGAAGAGATAATTGTCTTTTCTTGTCTTCCACATCACTGCACAGGATCCATTCTAGCATCTGGACACGAGCACTGAGGTGGCCAAGTGCTGGCTGGACAGCTGGAGCACTCCTGCCCTGGTGCCTGACAACTGGGCTGACCTCTTGGGCATCATATACAGTCTAGTGCTTGCCTGGTAAGAGGGAATGGAAGTAAAACACATTTCGATTCTATTATTCCTTTGAATAAAGTAATTTTTTCTCTCATAATATCTTGCACATGTATTTACTGCACTGTGAATATGGTGTAAAGAGTATTTTCTGAAAAGTTTTGTTACGAGCATCCACAGAACTACAGAGAGCAGGTTAAAGGTGTGATGGGAATAAGGTACTGCAGCCATGTAGGCAGGTAGTGAAGCAAACCTGTAACACAGTACTGAACCAGACTTCACCTCATACATCATTCATCTTGGATCAGGCCGCTCTGCATCAATAAACTTTGTAAATGCAAACCACTTTGCTCCAGGTGCCCAGGAACAAAGAATTACTCCCAGAATGTTTTCCAGGACCTTTATAAAGACCTTTTTTAAGGACACAGTAATAATAACAATAATCAGGTTAATACTGTTAGGAGAGAAGTATATAAAGCACAGGGACTCAAGTGGTAGCTTACTGGCCCATTTCACAAAAGAAAGGCTTTGGGTTATATATATGTAAATGAATAGAGTGCATTTTTAAGGCAGAGAGCCTGTTCTTGTCACTTCTAATCTGCAATAAAAATTCATCATGTGAGAAATATGCATGAGGATTTGAATGGGCATGCCTCCAGTGTATTATCATAACACATGCAGTGGAAACCATCTTTCTTAAGTAAGGGAGGACTATCTGCCAATAGCTGACATACAAAATGTTTCCTAGTGGCATTTGAACACAGAGGTCCTTTCAGAAAAATGAAAACAGAGATGAATGGGGACCAACATGCTATCTGATCAACTACTTCTAGTCTGTCACATCTGTCGTCAGCTTTCTGTGGCACGGTAGGCACCTTCGAGCTCCAGGCTGCTTCTAAATTGCTCAAATAAAAATTAAAAAAAAAATAGTACCAGAAAGAGATAATTGGAAGACTTCCATATTCAACAGTGTTTCCAAATGTAGAGCAACTGTGATTTACTTATTAGCAAACTTACTTTAGAAAAATAGCTCAAAGCTTGCTTTTCTTACCATTCCAATCAAAATTCATTATTTTCCTTATTTTTCCTGACCAAAAAAAATCTCTCACAGTACAGCTTATTAATGTTCATTACAGAAATCTAGAAATGAGTTTCTTTATTTTTTCGTATCTAATTGCAAAAAAGTTTTTACATTTCTTTATTAACTGAGTCAACTTCAGCATTATTTCCATTAAGAAACCTGGAAATGGTCAAGGTCTGAGTACACAGCACTGCTGAAACCCAAACCTATCTCAAGAGCAGGACTCGAGTGTACTCTGCTTTTCTGCAGAAAAGAACTGCAGATGCTTATATGTGCACTTTATCATTATTTCCTACCCTTCTTTATATCTCACTGCAATTGCTGGGAGTTTAATTTCTGTATTCCCACCTTCCATAATGCAAAAAGTTGTAAATACAGTTTTCTGGATGGAAAATCAATATGCATCTAACCGCACAAGGACATTTTTTTCCTCTTTCAATGGCTTTTTAACAGAGTTTCATTTATCATCCATCAAAAAAAAAAAAAAAGTTAACAATGGAAATCTAATGAAATGAAAGGGAAAAGGAGAAACTCCTCTGAGAAGTGCACAGATAGAGCCCATGGGAAATTAGAAGAGCTTTCTGAATATGATGCTTTAATGGGTAAAATAAGGTAACGCATTTCTCAGAAATTTGTCTCTTCATGAAACACCATATCAACAGAGAGATTATGAGACCTTTTGAAATCAATGAAGAATGAAGACCAGTAAACTTAATTTGTATAAAATAAAGAAAAAAACATAAATATGCCAAAAAAAAAAAAAAAGAAAAAGGAGAAGCACTAATTGCCACATTAACAGTTCCTCTTGGCAGAACTGTGTTCTGAAGAAAAAATTTGACAAGTAAAGGCAATTACAGACCTTCTAAATCACTCTCAAACCACCTCCAACATGACTTTTCTGCCTCCTTCTCTTATCGGCCTTATGTGTCTGAAAATTTGCTGCTTCCCCTGCAAACAAACAAATTTCAATCAGTGTGTTGGTGTCAATGTAGGCAAGCAGAAAAACCAGATACAAAAGTAGGACCATGAGTGCTGCTTCTTCTGCAGTTTAGCCTTAGATTAACCCTACCTAATCTTGCTATAACAAAAGGAGATTAGTAGGATTTTTTTTCTTTAAATAAGCATTCCTAGCAAATATTCCTATCCAATCCTAATTTTGTACCAGTGGACATCTTAAGTTTAGGAGTTAATGTAAATTATAGCTAGCAGATAATTGAAACCATTTTCTGGTGGAAATTCTGGTACTTGGAAAATTGGAGTAGAAGCAAGCCAAAAAACATCCATCACTGATGGAGCAAAAGGAAGAAAATGTACTGGAATATTTTTTTTTCAAACCAGTGAGGCATTTCTTTTACAATATCAAAGCTGTCTTTCTTAAAATGTTGTATTTTTTGATTTTTTTTTTATTTTACACCATATAAAATATACATTGCTGACCAATTAAGAAATTGAAATATTTTAATCTTAGCAAAGCAAAATACTTCTATAAACTTTCATTTAAACTCTCTGTTTAAATTCTGTAACTCATAGAAACCTTTGAAAATGTATGAGAAGTTCTTCTGATGAAAAATATTGGACTAGATCTAAAAGGGATAAAATAGAAAATTAATTTTGGATTTTTTTTAAAAACCAGAGTTCAAGTGATACGCAAGTAATAAGAACAGATTTTAAAGCCTAATGACAGCCTGACTTATGCCTCTAAAAAGATGTATTGTCATAATTCTTGCAGTCACCTTGTCTTTTAAGTAAATTTATTTGTTTTTCCAATATATTAGAAAATGTAAATCAGTCTAGAAAGCAATATTTCTTGTTGTTTGTTTTGTAATGAGCATGGAGAAAGAGCTTGCAAACTTGTGAAATACTTCACATAAGATTCTTCTCCAGCTGTCTATCTATAGAAAAAAACCTTTTTTTTTAAAAAAAAAGGAATTGTTGAAATACTCCATTTCTCTCATGGGCAACATTTAATTCAAAGCAAGTTTCATAAAAAATAGTAGTTATGAATACATATCATAAGTAGACATATCTGTCAATCCTGTATGAGGTTTACCTGCCTTGTACAAAACAGATTTGTTTGCCTGAATAGTCTAAAGTCTCAGAATTGGTTTGAGAAGAACTATTTAGTTGTGGAGACAAAGAAATGTTTAGCTAGCAAAGTTAAGTATTGCCTTATTTTAAAAATTATAGGTAGTGTGTGATGGTGCATTACACTGAAGACTTCATATTCACTACAGTGAAAAGAATAAAATTCAGATCTTCCATATTTTTCTTCCTTAATTCATAAAACAGAATTAAATGAGAAATTTTGAACTATTTCACTAAGTGATTTAAAGCTACTTTAGCAAACACTGTGAGATTATAAGAATCCACACAGACTAAGAATTGGGGAAAAAACCATGCAGATGTATTGGAGAATTAATTGATTTTGCCCATAAGTGAATTAAAAGTTCTAAGTCTCCTTGGATCATATGGGAAGCCGGATGGAAAATTCCATACACTTGCTGAAATAGTGTGAGTAATGTTCTCAGAGTTTAATATCACTACTGTCTCAGTTTATTACGTCATAATAAATTTCAGTCTTCTGGGATTTTAGAATAAGAGTGGGTGAATTTTAAACCAATAATGTGTTAATCACAACCAAACACTCTGATTTTGTTATTTCTCTTAGTGTTCCTTGGTTCATAAGTCAAAAAAATGTTTTACCTCTGCGTATATTCCATTGGGACGACAGTTACTCATTCATATCCTCTCTGCTGAAGCTGGAAATACAGTAATCTTCTGTCATTGTGCAAAGACAGTATCTCAGTGCAAAGAGTGAGCAAAATTATCCTTACTGACAAGGTTAATGTACCAAAATCAGGTACATTCTTGGCCGAGTACTGTCAAATACTCTTGAGCTGCTAAAACCCTTCGAGACTACAGGTGGAATGAAATGGAAAACAATTTAATTAAATGTGCTGGGAATGTAATCTGGGACATTATGTATTTGTTGAAGAAATCTGCTTTGGAGGAACTGTATTACACTGGGAAATTATCCTTGCTGGTAAACAGTCTGTGATGGCACAGCTGAACACTGCAGGTATAAGGACAATACACAGATATTTAATACAATGACAAATTAGGGATCCAGTACTAAATCTGAATATTTTTAAACAAAGTATATTTACTGGACTCTCATAGCATATGGAAGCATGATTCATTAACATATTACAGTTTCATGACATTGTAGTTCCATGTGTTGTTTAGCTAAATTTAGCTATGATGAATTTCTTACATGTCCTAGTCCAGACTTATAACCAGGTTAGTCTGATAATATACAAATAAAGGTTTGGAGTTGAGAGACTCTAGATGCACAAGTTTCCATTTAAAATGTCTTAAATCACATGGAGACTAAAACTAACAAAAACAAGTATCTGCACTGAGAAAAGATTGGGGTTTTTCCTGTTCACCACTTTTTTATTTTCAAAAAAATCATTATTTAAAAAAATCACAACTCTTGTTTTCAACTGGATATTTGAATATAGAACAAATATGTATCATCCATGTTCTGCTTTTATATATTCAAGCTTTTCTCTCTTGTTTCCTCATACAGATGACCCTGGTTTTATCAGCACACAACAGAAAAACAGACAAACAGATTATCTGCTATAGCCTGTATACCTTTCATTTCATGAGGTACTTCTCAGCTCACTCCATAACTTTTTCAACTGAACTCTTCCCTGATAGCTCTGAGGTTTAACTATCAAAGGTAATTTCTTTTCTAGAAAGGGAATTATTTCCTCCCAGACACTGCTGCCTGCTTTGGACTCAATGACCCTACAAAAATTCTGAAAATAATGATACAAAAGTTGTTTACATGAACCATCCTCTTCTCACCTGTCCCTACTCATCCTGAATTAACTCTATAAATAGCTATTAGTCTATTTACAATGAAGAGCTTAATGGATGATGTTTTTAGAAACCCTTTCCATAGGTCTCCACTTAGGGTGCTTGACCAGTTTTAAATCATATGGGCTTCACTGAATCAAGTATTTAATACCAGCTTTCTCTTTTCCCAGTATTAAAAAATACTGTAGCTCAATATTTTTAAAATTACATTATTTCAATGCAGTAAAAAGTAATAATAGTAATAAAAAACCCCACACAAACCCAAAAGTTAATCAGGAGAAAATGGAAAAGAACACATACAAGAATTAGCTTTTAGCTGTTTAAAAAAACATTCTGTTTCTAAAGAGATATATGCAGGTGGTTACGGGGGGTTTTTGCAATAAATATTTATGCAGTGTTTGCTCCTGGGGTGTGATACGCAAAAACCAGATGATTTATCCTACTTCAAGAATTTTTGAGGCTAAGGTATGAACATGAATTCAAACTCAGTACTGTGATATGCAAAATGAGTGACTTAAACAGCAGAAAAAACAAAAAGATGTAATTATAGTCTCTAGTTTTTAATTTGAAGGTGACATTAATTTTACTTGTGTATTGTGGAAAAATAAAAAAAAAAACGCCCAGCCACTTCCATCCTCCTTAGTTTTCCCTGACAATATATGATATTTCCTTGATCATTTTTGAGTTTTCTTTTATGCTATATATAGAAGATTCAAAAAAAGTGTTTATTGACCTATTCACTGTAAAGGGAGGAACAAAATAAAAGCCCACTAATTATACAGTGTGTGAGATTCACTCTGAAGGTGAATGGACTCATACAGAGAAAACTCACAAAAAAAGGAGGTATATCTCAATCATAATAGTATTTACTTTTCACGGCTCAGTTAAATGGCTTTCACTGATATTTGACCAGGCAATCATAGTTAACTTCCTGCAAGATCCT
>VZTN01029509.1:0-17343 GCA_013400515.1 Erpornis zantholeuca | reverse complement strand
GAATAACCTGTAGCTTTCCCAGGTCTGGACAAATGTAAGTTATGTGCTGTACTTCTGGGCCATGTGTGCTGTCTGCTTTTTGTTTATTCCAAGGAGGTGATGTCTTGTGGGTTGTTCTGCATTTTGAAAATCTGCCCTCTGTGGCAAAGCCTTTACCAAGGTGAGAAAGGGCAGAAAAACTCAAGGTGGAGATGCTATTATGAAAAAATGAACAGGTTGTTGGAAAAGAGCATTTCAGGGAGTAGAAGTTGCTTCTATAACTAGAAATAAGGATGAGGGGTAGCTGGTTTTGGAGAAGGTAATTTTTTTCTTGTTATGTTTATGCTATTGCTGAATCACAAGGGTTTGGGGGTTTGTTTTCATGAGTAAACCAGACATGAAAATATGATAATTTTGCAGTTGACCAGTTAAATGCTGGTTAGCCTGTGCCGGCTTGTTGACGATGGGGAGTTTGCACCATGGGCTGACATCATAGACTAATTTGCTCATTCATTCTGCATGATCCTGCATGCCCAGGCTGGGTCTACTCAAATCTCGAGGCACACATAAATGTTTGCTGCTCCTGACTGTGCTTCCCTACAGCTGTTTTCAGCAGAATCCTCAATGCTTGCTTTAAAACACCAGCCATTTGGGATTGCAATTACTAAACTAAACCTTGCTTTCACTGACAGTGACAATATCCCACTCAGGGAATTTATTTTTCATTCCTTGCTTGAAACCCTACTTCTTTTTGCAGCTTATTGATGTTGTACATGTGTAAATGAAAGCAGACTTTATCATGGAGAATGTGAATTTGGGCTGTGAAAGCTTTCCAGTGATCTTCCCTCCTACCTTGCATTTCTGTAGTTGAAATGGATAGAAATTAAAGCTCTTGTTTTAGTTTCTTTGGTTACTTTAATTGTATACTTACTCTCAGAACACAAATAACATGCAATAGGGAGGGAGGTCATCCTGCTTGTTTTGCATCCTACAGGGCAAAACCAAATTGGAGGTAACATTCGGTACCAAGTTGTGGAGAACATGTCAGTCTATGTAGCACTTTGGTGTTTACATTTCCTGAGGATCTGACCTGCCATCAGACACCACGGAATTGGTACAGGTTTTATAACACAACAGCCATTTCAAGAAGGGATGTTTTAAAGGCAGCATGGTCCTGGCCTGAGCACTAATAGCACATCTACACAGACATCAGCCTTCTGTACACAGGCTCTCAGATGACCAACTGATGGCATGAATCAGCAGGCATATTGGCTTGGTGGAACATCGAGACCAGAGTTAGCCTACATCTTGCAGGGTTTGACTCCTGGCAGAATAAACCCAAGCCTTTTTTCTCTGTGATAAGGTAAACGCAGCTTAGCAGGCAAATGCTGTGCCTGGGTGCAGACTGTCTTAAAGGACGTCATGCAGTGCCTCTGCAAAAGCACTTCAGAGCTGGAAAAGGAGCTGAAGGATTTCACAGAGAATTGATTCTCTGAGCTTTTACCCTCAGTGAAGGGAGAGGAGGGAATGCTTGTGCTGCAGAAGGCTCCTGATAGTAGCTTATACCTACAGCTCAGAGAACATTAGAGTGGTTCAGCTGAGATATTTTAAACAAGTCTTTGAGGATGGTATTTTCCCCTATAGTGAGGTGTCCTTCCCTGTATTGTAGAAGTGAATGAGCATTGTAATGATGAAATAAAGGAAAGGAATGTGCTTTGAATACCCTCTGTTATTTGCTGTCCTCACTGTGTAGTTGAAACTTGGGCCATGATTTCTAGACAGCTTCTTTTTTCTTTTTTCCCCCAGGGGTTTTTAGACAGCATTTCTTCACTGTGGTTTAAGATTTGCTCAACTTACACTGTTGGTCAGTTTAACCCACACAAGAAGTCTTGCTCTTCCTCCCTTGTGCACTGTGGACTCGAAGTGCACTCCTGCAATGTGTGCTTTTTAGTTGCAAAGCAAAGCTTATTTTGGAGTATATTTGTACCATGGATCTCTTGTTTCAGGGCTTGCCACTTCCTAGGAGCAGTTGAAATAAGAAAGGGCACTGAGAAAGGCCAGGTATCAGAAATGAATAGCTGTGGGACTGCCGCTGAGGGACAGGACTGAAATTCGTGCTCCAGTTCCCTGTAAGTGTTTAATCTCAGTAACATTCATACAGGTAGCATGAAAGCTCATGAGGGCAATGCTTTAGAGGACTCTTGCTGAGAGATGCATAGCGGTGCTGTACACCAGGGCTCTTACCTCTGCTGCTACCTCTGGAGTGTTCCTTGGCTGCTGTGCTGCTGTGATAATTTTTCCTGAAGTGATTGGACCTCATGAAATAGTACTTACTGTGTGGTGGTTTTACAAATAAGAAGTGAAGCTTTAAATGAATTTCACCTGTCATCCTCTTTCCTGTAGAATGAAAGCATTCATCCCATTAGATCCTATTATAATGAAATAAACGCTTCAGCATACTGTCCATTATTTTTTACCTTTATTTAGTATAAGTGTATTATCACTGATACATGCCAGACTGACAGCAGGAAACCAATGTCCTCTATTGATTCAGAGAAGAGACATATGTGCATAAATACAAACCACATTTTCTTTACCACACTGCTGCACTGGCGTGTGTCGGGTCCATCCTGAAGCACTACATGTACGTGGTGGAGAGTATTTCGGTGTTTCTTTGGTCTTTCTTCTTCTGAAGCTGCTACTAGTTCATATAGCAGCAGGGATTGTGTGTGGACCTATTTGCAACAAACTTAGGACCACTCCATTTGCCACAGAACAATAAAATACCTACCAGCTGCTAATGACTTATCAACCTGGGCCAGAAAGCAACTAGAGACCTGGAGGGTGAAAGGTTGTAAACTCCATTACAGATCCTCATAGTCGTATATCTCCTGTCCTCACGCTTTGTTATTCAGGTGAAGAAACTGTAGTGTAAAAAATCAGTTCAGCTGTATTGAAATTGAACTACCTATTTGTCAGTTGCTTTTTAAAAATAGAAACAGACTTGGCTTTATCTGACATTCTGATTGAAATTGTTTATTGAAGTGGAACTATCGATTAAAAAAAAAAAGTCTTAGGGGTACATGATCTTGCAAAGTGCCAGGCATCTTTATCTTCTATTGAAGTTGGGGTATTGAGGCACTCAAAGCTTCTCCTGGATCCTGCCCTTCACAGAAAAATACACTAACAATATACGCTTTGTCTTTCCCATCTATTATGTAATTGAGCACGTTATGTCACTAAACGCTTTTACTGCCAAGAAAAAAAAGCCCGTACAATTTTAGAAGGGCTTATTTATTTTTTTTTGTCCAAACCAGAGTTAGGTTAACCAGGATATAACAGCATGTCTTTGCCAGCCCGTTAAAGAAAAGATCTGTTTGTAGTACTCTTAGTCCTGATGTCACAGGCACAGCAAGGACATCAGAAGGAGGAGTCAGATTACAGTAAGAATGGGCAGTGCAGCATGCAGCCGGAGTAAACGCTAAATCAGACAGGGATTGTATCAGGGATAAGACTGCCTGCAAAGCGCTCATCCTGAGGAGGCACACTGCTCTCTCACGCTTCTCGTGCTGGGAAATTTCCACATAATGTAGAATGAAAAAGCTCTGTTTTACATGTCAGCCCTGTGCAGGAGCTAATGCTGAATACACAGCGGTGGGATCCTGACTGCATGATTAATGAGAAACATAATGTATTTTGGTAAGTGTTAACCGTGATGTAATTCTGCTTCTGCTAACATTATCAATAGGAGTGATTATTACAGATTTCGGATTCAAGAACATTTCGTGCTGGCACGCACCTAAAACTGACAACTGGGGAATCCTGCCGGCTGTGCAGTTTGAAAGGATTCCATTGTCTGGGAAAATTTCTGTTTGAGTGGGCTACTGCGTAGTTCTAGCGGTTTGAAAAACAAGCTAGATAAGATGAACTCGTGCTAGGTTTGTTTTAAATGAACTTGTGTTTCATCTGCCGAGAGGGGATGAGAAATGCTTGCGAGGCATGGGAAGTTTTAGACGAACTTAACGTAATGGACGAGCTGCTGCTGCACTGTCAGTGCTGGGGAGGCACAGTGAACCTCAGTATTTCATTCATCTCTTAGTTTGAAGAATTCAAAGGTACAAAGGCGAAACAATGTTTTATTTGCAGTGCTGCGATTGCCGAGTACTCTGCATTGTGCACATCGCCGGTGTGGGGTTGGCTCCTTGCATGCCACAAAATACATATTATTTTAAGCCTTTAGGGGTCTAGGAGCTGTTAAATATTTGTGCAGAGTTTAGTTTTGATGCTTATTGGAAATCTTCCTTAGGCTTACAGCTGAGCTGGCTGCATACCCTAAAAACATGCTGGAGTGTAGAGCTATGTCTGAGCAATGTAGCGCTGCAGTACTGGGCTGGGATGTAGGATTGCAATATAATGCTGCAAGTTAGTGCTGGTAAAGAGCAAAGAAAAATAAAACAGAGAATTTGGTGGTATGATGGAAAAATGCTATTCCTGACTGCTTGAAATCTAATTTAATCTCACTGTTAATTTATAGCTGCATAATACTAAGAATGAACCCAGAGCAAGGAGTTGGAGGATTTCTGGGACATTCAGCAGCTTTCTCAGTTTCATTAAATATTGAATCAGGAGTTCACTTCAAGCTTTAAGGGAAGAACTTTTCTGAGAAATATTCTCTGAGAAATATTCTCAGCCCTTTCAAAAAAGTACTATGCCTTGTGCCATGCTAAGCATTATATTCTTATTTTCATAAAATTAAAGATTGTGTATGTATGTGCATGTGATTTGTCTTTAACAGTGAAATACATCAATTATGAAAGCAGACAGATTTTGATGTAAACTGTCCTAGCAGAAAAAAAATATACAGATAGATTGTCAGAACTGTTCAGCGTCCCTTTCAAAGATAAATTTTCAGTGTTTTAGCTTTACTACGTTTTCAAAAGACTGAGGGAAAAAAGGGAAAGCCTTACGGTTTTACATTTGATTAATTCAGATTCTTCACTGTTAAAAAAAGTCAGGTTAATTTGCTATTAATTTCTTTCAGGTATTTTTCTACCTTTAATAGCATTGCAAGTGCAAGATAGGTTGGTTGGGTTTTTTTAACAATCAGTTTTTCTTGTATAGGATTAAAAGTTGCAGTTTCCTGAAGTTATAGAGTTATGGCATTAGGTATATGTTAGCTGCATGGTGTTTATTTTTATATTTTCTTTCCTGTCTGTAATTTTCAGAAACATGTAATGGTGATCAAACTTTTTTTGGTGTTACTTTGAAAAAATAAAAATCACTGATTTTTTTTTTCTTTTTTTTTTTTTTTCTGGTACCACACGAGTTTTTAAATGGAAAAAACTATGTGGTACTTTCTGCTTTGTAGGAAATTTCACTTCTGAGAGCAGAGCTGAAAGTTTCTGCTAGGCAGGTTCTCTGTCTGCTGTGTTCTGTCTGAAGTTTCCTTCAATATTAAGTTTCAATTGAATGTTCTTGTTCCTGTCTTTTGCATAAGAAAGTGTGAGGTGGGGGTTAATGTGGTTGTTCTGGGTATTCTCTTGCTATTCTGGGTATTTTCTTGCTCTCTGTGTGAGAAGCCAGAACATCTGTAATCTCACCTGTCCCTGTTACTGCACAAAGCAGTACTGCACAGAGCCAGATAAAAGCTTGACTGCATACATCACGCACCTACTTTGATTTCAAATTGCTGCAGCCATCATATAGACAATATTGGAATTTTATTATTTCTAAGGGGAAAAAAAAGAGACTTTTCTATAAATATTAGTAAAGAATTCTGTAGTGTTTTTTGGGGCTTTTGGGTTTGCTTTTTTTTGATCGGTACATGCAACTACTGGGCCACATAAGTATAAAAAGGGCAGAAAAAGAGAGCATTTCTGTATGTTTGTATGCATCTTGTTTGGCTTTCTGGGCCTTCTTGTCTATTTGCTGCTGGTGTAAGGTGGTGTAGTGGGAATGCATGCATGCAGCATTAACGCTGAAATAAATATTGAAAATAATTACCACTGAAAGTAAGACCTAACCCTCTGATGGTATTATTTTATATGGAGCAAATGTTAATGGGTGAAGTGAGTTTTTTAACTATCAGTGAGAGAAGTTGCTAAATTCAGGAATTTGTCATCATGTTTCTCTCTCTCTTAAAAGCTGTAGCCTCCAAGAAGATTCTACCTTTATCTCATGTCCTACTATGTATATTGTACTATTTAAGCTGAGCCTTCAAATAGTTAAACTTATTATAACCCTTCTAAATTCACGAGCCTTTCTTTTTCATTGCAACTGAATTCTGATGTAGTTGTTTTAAGAACTGCTAATTTTCACTCACCGTGCTGTGCTTTTGAGTTTGTTGTTCGGTCACCGTGGATACATTTGTTACTTATTGTATTGATTTTGCATTCATCGTTTCAAGTTGAATAGGAATATGGAATTGTAATAATAACAGTAATAAAAATCCTACAAAATGATGTAGTATGTTTATAGAGTAAGCCAAAAGCCAATGAAAATAATAAATTTCTGTTAAGTGTTATCATACGGAGATGTTTTGCACTTAAGAGCATACATACGTACCTCAGAGCAACTTTTGCCTGCATTTATCGCCAAGTTAATAATTTAGCGTGAGATAAAAGTCAGCTGCGACCATTCCCAGCAGCTCCGAGAGGAGGAATGGTGGGTGGCTGTCAGTGCTACAGCGCCGATGTTTCACGCTGGTGCGGGGGAACTTCCCCTGGTGCTGCTCAGTGTGAGGGCCCTGCTGTGGCTAATGGTCAGGGCTGGACGCTGCACCTCTACCCTACAAGGCCCCACTGGCCACTGTTGCCTTGGCTCGGCCACCTCGCCATGACTGTGCCTTCCAGGGCCTGGCAGGGCCGGCGGCCACGGGAGCGGGCTTGTCCTGGAGCACAGCGGCCCTGCGGCCTCCCCTGGGGCTGGGGTGGCCGCTCTGGCTGGGGCAGGTGGAAGGTGCTGGTGGCCAGGGGAAGGGGCAGAGCTGCTGGCGTGTGTCCTGCGCCGCTCCGCACAGCGCGGCCGTCGAGCTGGAGGGAACGCCGCAGTGCTATTGCAGTTCTGGGGCAGTGAGCACGGGTCCTGAGGGCTCGGGGAACATGGCTGGAACTGAGAGCAAAGCGAATCCACCACCCCCAGCACCAAAAATAATCACTGCCCCCATACTGTGCCCTTGCAGAAGAAGCACAACCCAAAAATACTCTAAAATTAAAATTTACAAAGAAAAGGAAGAGGGAAAAAGGAAATCATTGTACTTTTTTTCTTTTTCCCCTTTCCTGCCTCCTCTGAACCTATTTCTGTATTAAATTACTTCTGTTCTCAATATTTCACATTATGCAGGAAATTAATATATAGGGATGGCAATTAGTAAAATACAACATTAAGGGAAACAAACAAATAATTTTTGCCTGAAAATGCTATAGCATTTCTGTTTGTGTGGTGGCTGTTTTAATTTTCTGAGGGGTTTTTTTCAGTCAATGTTGTAGAATGTAGTAGCTCATCTCCATACATACTACTATTCTGAATATCACTTTTTATTTCTGGAACACTTTCTTGAAGAAATTCATGCTGTATGAGTCATGGAATGAAAAGAATATCCCCCCTCCACCCCAAAATCTCATCACCTCTTTAGAGAAAACACACATTGTACAAGCCAAGCGACCAACTGCTGAAACAGGGATTTTGTTTGTTTGTTTGTTTGTTTGTTTGTTTTTTTGTTTTGCTTGTTTCAATGAAAATATTAGGTTGTTACTGCTTTGTTTTTAGGAGGTTATATTTCCTTCTAGGTTAGACACTGTGGAGGCCTTTAGTACCATTTCTGTTTTTGTTTAAGTCAGGATGAATCTGTGTTGATAAGGCTGTTCTTTTAAAATGTTTTGAGAAGCACAGATACTGGATTACTAACTGTGTTTTATCACCAGCCATCTGCAATAAGAAAGTGTAGTTAATATATAATGGATGCTGTGTGTGACAGAAGAATTCAGCTGAGCAAGCCAGTGTATAGGATCTTGAAAACTGCAGGAGCCTGATGTTTATATTTGGAGCATTACAGCCTCCTGGGCAGTGAAGTTCATATCTTGAAGCACTGAATAATCATTAATGCATATATACATAATAGCAATAAAAAAAATCCCGTTTGAACTTACAGAAACTGCTCTGCACTAGATTTCACCCTTTTAGTTTCTGTTCATTTAAAATGTATCCAGTATATTGCCATTAAAATGGTCCTTATGCCATTTCACAGACAAAAACATGTCATTCCTAGTGTAACTTTTCTGGAGGGTGACAGAATTGCTCCAAACCCCAAACTGGGGTTTCCTGCTTCATGAGAGAAGATTAGATCACAGTTGCTTCAGCTGAAGGTCCTTTAACAAAGTGTGTGTGCACTCATGTGCTCACGTGAATGTGTGTCTGTGCATATTTTAACTGGAATGACTGTAGACTCTAATCCTGCATACCTTTCTAACTAATGTCTTTCTTCTGTTAAGGAATAAAATTTAAGAAGAAAACAGATTTTTAAAATTTTCATTGTGATATCATATTTCTGTCTATTTTCATTTTTTTCCCTAATTCATATGAAAGGCAATTCATATAAATTTTTACAAAATATTTTAAAATAATGAGAGCCTTTGACTGAATTATATCAGTTACATCATTATATATGGCTTTTATCACTCTATTCCTGTGTGCAAATAACCTTTCATGTTATTTTGATTATTTTTCATAAGCTAGTGGCCATTCTAGAAATTCTTGCAATTACAAAAATGTTAATCACCTTACAGGAATCCCTTTAAAGATTTTGCCTCTCATTGAACTAAAGAAGATGGTGGTATTTGAAAAAGGAGAAATGTATTTGGATTGGGAAAAGGAAATATTTCAATTTTCTATTAGATCCTGAAAAGTTCTCGAAATACAATAGAGGTCATAAGGGCTTCAGTTTTTAAAAAGGAGATATTACATGTAATATGCTGCAAAGATTAGTTTTGCAGCTGAAATTGCACAGATGATTGGTAACATTCAGAGAAAATGCTGCAAAAGAGAGAAATACCAAAGCTTGAAGTGTCCGAGATTGCACTTGAATTAAATTGCTGGGGATGAAAGTGGGAAGAAGCTTTTCTCTATTGTAGGCCTAAGTCATTATATGGCAAAGCCACATTCTGTAGGTCAGCCTGTATGCTCAGTTATTTTAGCAACACTTCTTTGAGAAATCTACTTAGGGGTGAAAAATCTAATACACAAAGCTGCACTACTGGCCTGCTCATGTACTTGGACCTCCTTGCTCATTTTGTTGACCACTTCCTTCAGCTCATCAGTCTCATGCTCACAAACATGTTCCTCTTAGACAATTTTTTTTTTCTATGTACATATGCACCATAAAGGGTTACTGCAATCTTAAGCTTACTTAAGATGACAGCTTAAAGTAGTTGGCAAGGGTCTGGATCAAATGTAAAATATGAAAACGCAACCGTAATTTCAAACTGGAATTGTAAGGGAGGCTCTTACGAAAGTTCATTACTGTACACTCTTGCCTCTTGTTAACATCTATGATAATACAGTTCTGTCTCTTTCGATGCTTAAAATAATATTCATTTAAAATTTCTTTAAGCTTGAAAAAAATGGTAAGACATTTTGAGTTATCTCAAAATATCATCTTTAAACAAAAGTTATTTTTCTCCCTTTGCATTTTTTTTCTCCTTTTTTCCTTATTTCCCTCCCCCTGCCCTCCCCCACCCCACTATTTCTGTTTTAGGAAAGGTTACATCTATTTTAAAGAGGTGGGATTAGATCAGTCTATTTTTTTTTTTTATATACCTTTGCTAGCTGGCTGAGCCAATTGTTTGGAAATCATGAGAAATTCTTTCATCACTATGGGATAAGGTCCTGGCTCTTTTATCAAGCCAACTAATTTACTCTGTTTCGTAGTCCCTGCAGGTTTCAGAATTTAAAACCATAATGTACCACTTGCTTTTCAACTAAAGTTTGGAAAGCTCCTGGGGTTTGGTAATGTATAGTATCTTCATCTCTGAAGCAGTTACAGGAGGTACAAAAATGAGATTGACCATGAGTGTCTGCTAACTCTGGGCATGGCTGTTTGAAATTTTAGCATATGCTTAGGGTCTCAAAGGGCTTTGGCTCACACTGGTAATTTTTATACTGTGTATTGTTTATGTTTTCTCTTTATTACATTGCAAATTAGCAGTCTCTTCCCCAATTCTCATCATCAGAAAACAAGACAGAACCTAAAAAGCAGGTTTATGCTAGAAAACCCCCTCTGAATATTAAAACTGCTTTTTTGAGAACAAAGGAAAAAAGCTAGGCTTAATTTTCTCTTTGATTATTACTTCATAGTGGTTCTCTTATTTATTTACTTTTATGCTGTAATTGAAAAAGCAGATGGACAATTCATTCAAATGAAACCCATGAAAATTTTCTCAGCTTCTTTTGTTCTTGTTGACCTTGTTTACTCAGTTTGTTTACTGTGGAGGGTAGTAAGTTATGAAGATAGAAGGAGATAATGGCTGTGTTTTCCAATATTGTTACCCATCATTGCACTAGGGATCAATACTGAATGAAAGAAAGAAAACAAAAAAAACCCAAACAAGTTAAAAAATACAGAACCTTGACAAGATCTGCAATTGTGAATGCGAAAGGAAGGAGCAGGTGGAGGGGAAGCCAGTCTTGGCACTGCAAGGAATATCAGTGCTCTTTTTGCTAAGCCAAGTCATTTTTCAGTAGTGACCTGAGGGTCTACTGTCTCTATAGTACAATGTTTAGCAAATTAGGTTTTGCTCGCTGGTATTTACCTGTGATAGCAAATCCACTCACCGCCTGTCAAAACCAGCAATGTAACAGGTGAATTCAGTTTGCCAGATATGTGACTATTATATAGCAAGCACACTGTTCCTCTGCTTTTCTGTTATTGTTGGTAAGTTGTGCTGCTGTGCAGCAGCAAATTTTTCAACAGTGGAAGTTGCGTGGCTTGTTTGCTTTTTGGTAGAATAGAAAAAAGTTACAACTTCACAGACATACGTAAAACTTTACATTGTCTCCTATTTAACTTTGTAATTCCTGTGTTTGTAAAGGAAAAATTCTAACCAGCCAAACAGGCCATAAAAAGTTGTGTATGCATATGTAAGGATATATTTAAATCCTTTTGCTTTTTGTCTCCTTTCGACTGAGGGCATGGCAGCCACATAAACACGGGTACTGTAAAGCCACTGAACGGTATTATTTCTAGTATCCTTACATGATTTTAGCACTCAAGACGTGATGTAATCATTTACAAACACTTGTCTCGCCAATCCTGACCACAGTCTGTCTGCCTTGTAAAACTGGTTGTTTAGTCCTCCTTTCCACAGGCAGTGCTAGGGCAGGTGCAACAGCCTCCTAATAACACATTTAGACTCTTAGGCTTAAATCTTAGTAGCCCTGAGTACTTGGAAATTGCATGGTATGATTTTTCTTTCTCCATTCTTTCTTTATTAGGAAGGTTTCAAAATAATAACTTGTTCTTTCAATTGGGTTGAGGTAAAAATTTTTGTTCCATTTACAAATTCCTAATGGTTTTCCCTTTTTTTCCTTTTTTTTTTTTTTTTTTTCTTTTTCTCCCAATCCTTTGCATTATTTTTGTGGAATGTAAAAGATATATTCTTATTTAGATATAGCTGACAAACCTACTCAATGCTAATTAGCAGCCCATCCATATTAGCATTTAGCTCTACACATCTAACAACACATGCAGTAGGTTACCTGCATAAAAAAATGCAGATTTTCAAGCTTGAAAGAATCAGTGGCCTTAAAGAGGGTCATTACTACAAATATGCCCACACAGATATGCTCCTTCACATGAATAAACTTACCAAATGTAATAAACAAACACGGAAAGGCTGAAAACACATTTTAAAAAAAAATCAAAGCAACACTGGCAATCTCTCTAGCAATGTAGATACAATCAAAATGTGATTGTGGAAGGACTCAGAGTGTGTGAAATGTGTGTAAACTCTGCTGGCAGAGAAAGGCAGGCAGGCAGCAGGTAAATTGGGGTGGCCTGTTGGTGCTGCTACAAAATGGTCCTGGCAGCACCACCCTTCACAAGCACTCCAAGAGGACCAAACAAAACTGCTCTGTTTTGCCACAGACTAGCTTGAAGCAGAATTGTCATCAGGTACTAGCCTCAACACACAGGGAAGAAAGTTTATTTAAATAGTCTGAAATGAATATTGTGAAGGCCATGAATGATAGTGCTGTATGTCCCTGTTGACACCCAGAAAATTCCACAGATTTTAGGAAGAAAATTCAGATGTGAGAACATGAATCTATTTTTACCTATTATTATCCCCCGCCCTATTTTTTTTTTTTTAAGTTAATATATCCAAAAGATTCAGTGTAGTGAAGAAAAACATAGCAGAACTGTCTCAGGTAGGCAGTCTTTGATGATACTTAGCATTAAAAAAACATTAACAGGTAATACTCCTAAAATATCCCTGTTTATTCTAACAATGTTTATGTGATTTGTATAAGTTTTTTGTGCATTTCTAATAGGAATGTTTCTTCACGGGAACATTCACAAAGATAAAAATTGCATGATACTTTACTGAAATTTATTACTGGAGGTTTTTTTTATGTTAAAAGCTATGCCAACACATTTTCAGCAATACAAAGCTCACTTTAGATTCATCTGAAAACAGAAATATTGCCATCTGACCTCAGTATATAGTCAAATGAATTATGAATATTTTATATCAAATGTCTGTTTGAGACTCAAGCTGAGGTAATATCTCCCAAATCACAAAGATAAGAAGAAATAATGGTAATTTTAAATTTTTTAACCCTTTCTAAATGCTCACAGCAATAGATGACTAATGCTGTCAGAGAATGTTTACCATAATAAATAAGTTAATCTTTTAAGAAATCTTTGTGAGGTGCCTGTGATGGGCAGATTCCCAATTTTGCAAGCTTTTCTATCTCTGTAGCCAGGTTCTGTTCTAGTAAATAATGTAGGGAGCTGATTCTGGTAGTAAATTAGTTGAGGTAATATTGATGGTTTGTCTGAAAGAAGTTGGGCAGCTTTTGAAAACTGTTGGTATAATGCAAGTATGGCAACTGCTAGCAGGTATGAAATAAAAGCTCTTGCAAGTTCAAGAATCTTTCAGAAAAAATTAAGCTCTCCTCACTGATACTGTTTTTACTGAGTCAGATCTGTTCATAGAGAAGGAGGAGGTTTCAGAAAGTAATTATTATTTGTAATGAACTGTGGAAAGTGTTGGACTGTGCTAACAGATTTTCTTGAACTCAATTTCATTTACTGGACCTAACATCCTGGGAAACTTCCATGCCCCTCAGAAAAGTCAGAGTTTTAGCTGTGCTAGAAATATTAAACTAGACCTATTCTAATTAAGGTAACTGCCAAATAATTTGTAGCAGTTGAATTTAATGTCTCCAATAATTACAAATGTGAATTAAATTCTCTTTAAAATCTTAAAATTGACCATCAGCAGTGTAGTCAAACTCTGGCAGCCAGTTGGGCAACAGGTCTGGGGTGGAGGCAGCATGATCCAGTGATGGCAAAGGATTTAGCCATTTGGATTGCAGATCCTCTTGAAATAGTTGTTCTCTGAACCTTTGCCAGAAGAGGCAATGAATGCGATGGAAATATGAGCTTGGGTGGTTGGATAATTTGAATTGCACTGGCCCTGTGTGGGGAGCTCCACTTATGGGAAGATGCATCTGCGGGGGGGAATGTGGTGCTGCAGGTCTCTCCATGCTTGAGGAGGTCTGCACACCTGTGGGGCAAGATTCCATCATTCCCTTGCCCACCTCAGCTTTGATGGTTTCCATAGAAAGGCTCGGGAATCAACAGCAATGAAAGTTCCCTCATCCTTTTTGTTTCTGGAAGTGTTTTAAGACCACCAACCTATTTTCTTATAAACTAGAATGCAGCTTTCTGCTGCAAACAAGTATAGTCATTATTGTTCTTATTAATTTCCATTACCAAGTCAGCTATGCCAGTAAGGATAATATTCTTAAGTCAACTGAACTCTTTGGTCTATAGACTCCTAGGCCCACAACAATTCCTAGCCCAAAACCTAACTCTGTTAAGTTTACATTTGCAAGGAATCCATCTATATGTATAGGATTGTGGCTTGCAAGCTTTCCTGGTTATGTACAAGTTATGGTGAATATCTCTTAATTCACAGTCGTCCTATTTAAGTTTTATTTAGTTTCCTGGGAGCTACCACTCCGGTGCATTGTTGAACGGGGATGTCTTTTTTGCCTCATTAAGGCACATTATTGGCAATATCATTAAAAAAATCAAGACAATTCAATGAATAGTGTAGTAGTTTATGGTGATTCTCCTTCAGTTAACAGACTGCACTAGTTAAGCAGAAGAGCAGCAGTAAGGAAATCTGGGGTTTCTTCTCTTCCCCACTTCCCTCACCCCCACCCCACACCCTCACTAGCAGAGGAGGCTTAACATTTTTCTTAGAGCATCATCTCATACAGCTCTGTTGAAGTTTATGACCACAAATCATATCAAGCTATCATTTCTGTGGGTTTGTAGCTCAGCCAGAAAAAGCTGCATGTGGGAGAAGTTCATTTCTAGTCTGCTGGATTTTGACATTTGCAGTTGTGTGTCTGGAGCTACTGAATGGACGTGTATTAAAATTGTATATGGGTAATAGTTTCTAGTGACAAGGAAACTGTAATTTGTAATTAGAATGTTGGTTTGGCTTTTGAATATGTCATTTTGGAAAGGCCAAATAACATTTTACTACAATAATATATAGCAAATTTGAAATTTATAGTGAATTTTAGGGGGAAAGAGATAAAATGTTGTACTAAATCATGTCCAGTAAGAGGCCATTGCCCATGCTGTTTAGAGCAAGAGCACAAACTTAAGAAAATAGCCTTGAAAATAGATTTCCATTTAAAAAAATTAAAGGGTTTCTAGTCCCCTTGGGTGCATATGTGCATTTACTGCTTTCCATGGGTTTTTTCAGTGTGTGGTAGCTCTAAGAAATGGCTCATGCCACCTTTTCCTAGCATTCAATGAACAGAAAGAATACTGAAATCATGTGAGGTGGTAAACCTAACACAAGGGGCTTTCTGGTTGTATTCTTTTGGGCTTTTTTTTTTTAAATTTGGGCTAAAACCAGCTTGTTTATATCTGCAGAGGAAGTTGTAGGGAAACACTGAAGGGTTTTATAAATGCAAGAAATGGATATTTGGTCGGAACCAAATTCTCAGCAAGTGGCCTAGTCACTTCAGGCTATCAGACATTGAATTAAACTGACTTTTTTCAGTCTTTTTTTGCTGTTCTTGGGTTTTCGCCAGTCTTGGTAGTCTGACTTTGCCAATTTCGTAGCATGACCAGGCCTGGTCTTGGCAATGCTCTACAAAAATGTGTTGAACAGTGCTGGGTGTAGCAAGTGAAAGTGAACTCTGCATTGCTTTGTTTTGTGTCCCTCCTGCAATGTTCTTCTACGTGCAACTTGAAGAACTTCACAACAGTTCTGTTAATACAGTTGATGCTTGACCTTGGACACAGAGATTTATTTAACTTTCACTACTTTTGGAATTGTAAATACTCATGTAGCTGAACACCTGGGTCATTTGATGCTTTCTGTGAACTTAAATGGTCAGTTACGTGAGAAATAAAATGTAAATTTTTTTGCCGTGTGGTAGCAACAGAATCTACATAGCAACATGAAACAGCTGTCTGTGCTCTAGGTCTTGTCAATGTATTTTAAGTGTAATTTAGCTGTCTGAAGAGTGTAATAAAGAAATCCTATCACTCCCCATTTAAATTTTATCTATATTTAGACAAGATTACCGCATATACTGCCCAAGTCCAAGTGAAACAGAATAGCCAGAAATACAGGTTTGGGAAGTCTTTTCTTAGATGATAAATCAAATCTTTCTGGAATACAGAAACAGAGGCAGCAGATTTGCAAAACTACAGATGCCGTATCTGTGTTCAGCTTAGAGGAGCAGAAGCTGTAAGGGGTCCCAGCCGAATGCAGATATGTAGGCAACAGAACAGTGCCAGCATCAGTGGTTTGAGGATGAAGAAGTTTGTGCAGATCTTGAATTTTGTCATGGTTTGGCCCACATTGCTGGAATTTTCTCAGTTTCAGGTTAACACACCCAAAGCATTCTGCTGTGAATCAGGTGATTTATGTTTAGCTGCAACTCCAGATCTGTAAAATTGGCTTGAGCTTAAGCTCTGGAATGCAACCCTTATACAGGCAAGCTGTGCTTGGTTTCAGGTTTCTTAAAGGCTTGCATGCAAAATTGCCTCATTATTTGAATTGATACCTCTAATTAAGCAGATTCAGTGTGCTGCAATAATTGTCCTTTAGTATTTCAGCTCAAACTAGTATCCAGTGTAACTCTTAAGCCACTGGAATCAGCTAGAGACATAGGCCTCTTCTTCTCAACACACTGTCTTTTTTCAGTAAGATTATGGGAGTATTTTTATTCCATTTCTAGATACAGGAAGTGCGTTCTTGTCACTGGAATCATCATGATATTTTTTTAATGATGTCAGAAAGAGGAGATGGACATCTTCTTGCATCTTTGGCACTATACATAGAGTATCTTCATTTTCATCTGATGTTTTATAATTTCATCACACGTTTCTCTTCTTACATGGTGTATCTTGGTATTTTGTGGGTTTATTTTGTTTTTAAAGAAAGCAGTGCCAAATTCTAGATTATACAAGAAAATTCTCTTGTATATAGTGATACGAGTTGAGTATTTGGGATTTCAATTAATCTTTCAAGTTCAGCACCCTTGGTAAATTTTTAATTCCTTTTTAGTAGAATAGCAGATCCTTTTATTTAAAATGCATTGTTATGAAACATTTTGAATGTTTAGTCAGATGGAATCACACAAATAAGAAATGGACCCCACTCCTGCGTGTACTTCTGAATTAAGAAATAATTAAACTTCCTGACATTGTTTCACTGATGCGAGGCATTGGAATAGTTAAATATGTGCAAAAGTATTTGTAGGATTGAGGTTTGTCTGTGGCTTAGCAAATCCTTGCATTTCTATAGCAATCTGACAGTTGGTTGGCTCACTTCACTGGTTTAATATAATTTCATTATTGGAAATGTATTATAAGATTACCTCTTATGGAAAGCAAAGATGATTACAGTATGTGAGGCTCTCTTCACTCCTTAGCAGCAGAGTGGGAGGATGGGAGGAGGGATCTAGCTTGTCAGCACATGGTTCTGTTAATGGCTCCATGCTCTTGCATTGTCCTCCTTGCTCCTTATGTTTTGTAAGGTTCTTCTGATCAGTTTAATATCCCAAATTCATTAACATTCAAAGGTTTTAGTTTTTGTAGTTTTTTTT
>VZTN01029501.1:4957-36749 GCA_013400515.1 Erpornis zantholeuca | reverse complement strand
AAAAAAAAAAAAGGAAATATCTGCACAAAGAAAAGAAATTAAAGTCATATATTCTATTAAATATCACTAGGAATGACCAAAGGAATAAGAGTTTGACAAACTACACTAGCTAACATCAGTGAGCCACAGGAAAAATGGAGTAGTCCTGCACTTCTCAAGACTTTCTTTCCCTTCTATCCTGAAGTGGTACAATTTCTGAGTAATAATAGCATGGTTTTATTCCACAGAGCCAGGCCTTTTGAGCACTCTGAGTGGGATCTGCTGACTTCAGTAAGGAAAAAAAAGAAAGTTTTAATGCTTTTTAACGCAGCTAGACCTGCAAAACCATCACAGCTGAAAAAGATGGAATTTGTTCCTTCCTGTTCATCTTCAGCAGAATTCTTTAAAACGACAATGAAAAAATGCCTAGTTGACATAGGTCATTAAATGTCCCAGGCACGAACTGTGCTAAAGGAGCAAGATTCTGTGCCTGCAAATAGGCTTTCAGGGCAGGGGCAATTACTTGGAAGCAATATATATTTTCTCTGAATCAAACATAGAAGGGGATACACATCATGCACTGAAAAACAGCTCACATTCCCTAAGTTACTTAGGGGTAATCACAGAACTTTTCCAACCAGAATCCCACTGGCTCTGAAGCAGCTGAGGCAACCCCAAATCAAGTCATGTATGTGCAACTCTAGACCAGGCTTTTGTGTCCAGGCTGCTCCCATCATCTCCATACCATCCTGTTTCCATATAATCCAGAATGATGACTCCCCTTAGTATAAAAGGGAGAGAACTGATGGCAGAATGCATTTTTCAAAGATGTGTTGACACGGGAACTGACTTTTGCTGTCAATCTGTCCCAGCCTTGAGTTCCTAGTCATCAACAGGTAACAAAGCCTGCTTTTCTCTTGGGTCATTTTTAGCACAACTCTTCATTTAGAGGGATGAATTTTTGTTATGAACTCTTTTCTATTTTAGTTGTCTTCAAATTTTATCCATAGTACAAATTGAGACAACAACTATTAACATGGCCATGGAGCAAGTAGTGCATAATACCCACTACTTGCATGAAAAGGTACCTATTAGGACTTTTTCATCAAACAGAAATAAACATTTTTTTAACCACACATGCAACACTTGATATGCTGTTTGCATTTATAATATGAATTATTTGCCTGTCAATTTAAAAAACAACTTTAATTGATTTTTAGATTTCAGGTAGCATTACGAAGAACTATTTTCATTTTATTGCACTGGTTTCAACTTTATTGTTTCCTTTTACATTAGTCTGTTGAGGTCTATTTATATGAGGTATTTTCTTCTTAACCATATTATATTGAAATGCCAACTAGTACTAGGGAGCTTTCATAGCTCTTTTGAAACTTAGAAATAGCGTGGCTCTTACATGATACTTTCATAATGTTGCCAATCCTCTGATAAGTTGTTCACATCAGATATTTAGCCCCAATACCTACTGCTTGAGAATCTACACTGATTCTCTTCACGTTTTGCCTCTGCATTTCAAGATTTATGAATATTAAGTTGTGCTTGCCCCAAAGCAAAAGTATACTCACTAAGATATTTGCTGAGATCAGGAGTCTCTCTGCCCCATTTTTAAAACAAAGGCATTAATAAGGAAGCTCTATAAAATGTACGACATTGAAAAAATAAGGAAAATTCAGTATTTTTAATAAAGTGGGAAAAAAATCCTCTGGTTCAAAGCACCCTATCTGAGCTACCCTAAATAATGCAAAGGAGTAACAATTTATGGCACTTGTACAGAATTATTTCTGCTAAGTGTGCATATACCCTGATTTCTAAAACTATGACGATTATTTTTAAAAACAATGGTCACCTATGGTAACAGATATAATTATTATAATTTTAACCCTTAGAAATGCATGGGCAGATCCTATATACAGCATCTATGTAGGTCAGTTAGACCCAGTGGCAATGGTTGCATCATTACCCAGCGCACACATAATTACTTTGTGTACCAAGCACAGAAGTCATGGACGCATTCCACGGGCACACACCTACANNNNAATCCTGAAAAATCTTTTTTTATTATTATTATTATTACATTTCTTAAATTCTATTCCAAATGCTCTCAACTTCCTTTGTGATTTGGTCTATTTTTATGTGTACATGAAAATAAAGAACTTATTTAAAGCAAGATGAAACTGGTCCATATTGAAATGAAAGAAAGCACAGAAGAAATATGAATGAAGATGTTTATAGGTTTACAAACAGGTGGAACAAATGTACTACGGCAAAAACATCCCATTGAGATAAATGCTGAAGCAAACTAATTGAGACTTGGTTTCTAAACTGTGACTACACAATATTACTTCTGCCAGTCTGTAATTACATTGCTTTCAGTTTTATACATTAAACAGTTCCCAAGCTGCTCTTTAGAAAATAATAAATTGTTTAATTCTAAGAGCAACCACATATGGCTAAGATAATTCAAGAGAGACAACTGAGTAATGCAATTCATCTCTCTTTTTTTTTTACACAAATCTTTATATTAAACTGAAAATAGAGCTCCATTGTGTTTATTGCAGTAGATATTCTTACTGAAGTCAACAGTATATGGGTATTCACAGCAGGTTCTGTATAAATCATTATAGAAATATCTAATTGTAATTATTTTTCAGGAATTTTCTCCCACTGTTATTCTATATATTATAATACATTGAGCACAAAATAAGATGTTAGTATATCACAGTATAGCTTCTATCGGATTATAAATTGAGTATAAATTGGATTTTCAATTAAGAAACTAAAAAAGTCAAGGCACCCCTTGGATTTAGAATGCTCACTCTGCAACAGAGCCCTCACCTTCCCATCAGCATCAGGGCTGAAACTCGAGCCACTTCAGGATAATTCTCTCACTCAGCAGACCATCAGAAAGAAGAAATTCCCTGGCTTCAAGAAGTAGTATTACAAATTTTTTTTTCCCTTTACTGGCAATTGCTATGTAGGACATTATATGGATTCCCAGATAGCATTAATGGTTCTGTTTTCTGCATGCCTCAGGCCACAGGGCTGTGATTACTTTTAATCAGTTTCAAGACTCCCCACCCTCAGCTGTGCTTTGTTTATCTTCAGACTGGATCAGTACTTTGTAGCCTACCTACCATAACACTTGGAAGTTTCCCTGAGGCTTTCAGGCTATGCAGAATGCAGCCAAAATGAAAGTTTAGGTCCCTTTCCTTCCCCTTCCTCTCCCTATAGGAACTTTTCTGGCTGCTCTATATTTCCCATCACTAGTACCAATTACTACACAGTAAGCAGAAATCTTACCCCTTTTTCTGTAAGGCAATACCATAAACCAAAACCAAAACCAAATCCAAACCAAACAAAGACAAAAGGAAAATAAAAATATAATAGATAAAATAAAAATTTCCAGGAAGTGTGCAATGCTTATTTATATTACTTTTAAATTCCTTCTTATTAAACATGCAAACACACAAAAATTCACTTCACGCATATTCCTCATTAAAAAATAGTCCCAAAATCATTATTCTGTGTTATCAGGAAAAAGGTTTACATGCCAACAACCTCCAAAACTCAGTTTAATGAGTGTAATGGGGAGACAGTGTGTGGTGTTTGCCCATGAACACAAGGAAAAAGATTCTGTCACTCACGCACACACTTGTTCCTCACTCATTAGCCTTCTTCATTACAGTCAAACTTATAACTTAAGTGTAATTGACCTCTACCAATATAACAAGAATTCTTTCTGTTCCATATGATCTCTAAGATACAGGGATGCTGAAACTTAACACAAGTGCTTAAAGAGGGTGAATATTACTGACAACAGTAATTTTCATTATCGTATGCTAACTATCAGTAGCATAACAAATGCTAATTTTTCTATCTTTGTGGCAAAATCATGTCAATGCAGGGGGTGGGAAAATAATGGGAAGATGTAGTGGCAGTACTCTGTCCAACTCTCAATATTCAGAGAAATTAGGGAAGGGGCGAGGAAGTTTATTTATCAATATCCCCAGTGAATAATATAATAATTATCAAAAGGGGCTTAGCAAAACACTCAGACAATTTATATATGACATCAAACAAAATACAGCAACCATTCAGAAAACTGAGGCAGATGAGATTAGGTTTGTGCAGGTTGTGTCACTGACATGCAGCCTTCTAGACAACCAACTGAACATGCTACGAGACAAGCAAGTGAACATATTACACAAGGACCTACACAAACTACAAAACGATCAAAGATTGCTTCAATATCATAATGTAAAATTGTAATGGGAATGCAGACAGGATGATAAAAAGAACCAAATCTCTTTGAAATGTGAATCAAGAGAAAAAAAAGTGACAGGCTCATAACATTTTCAGATGAGGGTTTAGGATTAAGGCACTTTCTGCAAGAGCAACATAGTAAGTGAACACTAACACATGCAGCTGTTAAAACAACAAGATTAGCATATTTTTTACAAGCTGTATAACTCTACTATTGGAGAACTCTGCTAATTTCAGAAAGGAAGATATCCCAAGACAGGGGTATGGAAGGTCTAGTTAAATGGAGAGCAGTGCTCCTAAATAAAGTCGAGTGTTTTTCACCCTTCAGTGCAGAAACTGCATCTCCTATAAAATAAGCAGACTGGCCTTCACTGATTTCCCAGCAGTAATTCCAAAAGGAAATGCAGCAAAATAGCAGCAAACAACAATTTTGATAGTTTTGTGATGACAGCCATAAACTCAAATTTAGCCAAAAGGAGAGTTTGGCAATTGCAAAACCACAGGCCGCAGTACCACCAGTGTTTAAAAGATGCCTCTTCCAGCTCTGGCTGTGGGAAGCCTAATGCAAGACTAAGACTCCAGCTTCAGGGAACCATGTGTTTTTATTTGGCGTTGACTACAATACATCACTATACTCATTGTTGAAATATGGGTTGCAAGAAGAACAGTTTTGTCCTTTAACTGGAAAAGTGCCCAAGTCCCAGTTAACTCCTCTCTGAAAGACTGGCTGACTGGTCATGCTGTGATGAAAAGAATAAGGGCAGAAGCTCTATAAAAAGACAGAGACTGTCATGAACAGCCATGAAAAAGACAGGCCTAAAAACAGTGCAATAAATGCAGGGGAAAAAAAATACAATTAAGATAAAGACACAGCAAAGGTACACTGGAAAAAGCAAGCCCAAAATCACTGTTGAACCATCTGTGAGAAAACATGCTTTTCAAATTATGGGGAAAGGTGTACTTGGCTTCCCCAAAGTAAAAGTGTTGTAACTGGTTTCAAAATATTTCTTTTAAAATCACCAGTAAAATAAAAGGAGAATTGGGACAATTGACAGCTTACGATGGATTCTTAGTTTGGCTGCCTCTTATAGTAATTCTACAACATAAATCTTCATCTTGAGGCATAACAGAACACCAGGCAGCATGTTAAAAATACTTCTTGAAGTAGCAGTCAATTTGGTCCTACCAAGTTGAGACAGTCTAATATATAAGCACAACACTATAGAAAAATAAACAGCAAAAAAGTTGCAGGTTGTTTAAGGTTCTAATAATTTCATGATAAGTAAGAAACACTTGCTACTAACCAGAAAACAAATTGAAAAATATATGATCAAGCTTATAGAGACAGCCCTGCACACAGATGTAGAAGCATAAGTTGCTTCTGCAAGGTCTTTTGTGCCCTGAGCACAGGACACAAATACTTCAGGATGAGCATTAGTTACTTTTCAAGATGAAATATTATCTGTATGATAACCTCTTTGAATATCTGTTCCTTTCTTTGTAGTGAACACTGGCTCAAGCCCGAAGTACCTATAACAAAAAACCAAAGCAACATTAAAAATAAATATTTACAGGCATGCATACCAGGGGAGCCAAAATGGGAGGAAGATAAGAAGCAGTAGATTTTCTCCCAGTGCCAGCTCGTAGGATGTATGCTGCAAGCCCCACAAGGAGGCAGGTTGTCCTGCTCACAGGAGCTCCAGTACCTACAACTGCGATTTAAGCCAGGGAGTAAACTCCAAAAAACTTAAATCAAGAGGATCAAATTCAGCAATTCTCATAGTACCAAAAATGATTAAACCCCCCACAATTGGATATATATTCAAAAATTAAATATCTTTTTTTGACAGGGAGAAGAGTATTTTTCTCCTGCTATGTATTGCTTTCTACTAAGGGTGGTGATTTGCTGGTGCATGCAGGGAGGGGGAGGAAAAAAAAGGTGTTCAAGTTCTTAAAAAACGTGTTTATGAACAAACATGTGGCTTTGGTCCAAGTCTTTTCGTTTACCCATTCTGACCTTAATACAGTCCTAAGCAAAGTAGTTTCTACAGAACTAGAAGAATGTTAATTTTAGAAGGGGTACAAGTTTTGTTGGTTTGACAGGTCAAGGTGGAGTGTTTTTTGGAGGTTTGTGGGACCTTCCCTTTTCTTCATTTTGAGCTTAAAAAAAAGACAAATGATCATAATTCTTCATTTCTGTTGAATCCTTAGAAATGTTTTTCTGCAGTTTAACTACTATTGTGAATGATTCCTTTACATAGCTCCACAAGCTACCCTAATACAAGGAATAGAAGAGCAAGTTAAGAAAATGATAAGAGAAATGCCTAGGGAAGACAGCACTGCACTGTACATTACAAAGATCAGAGGCAGCCCAGAAGCAGAACTAGGAAAAAACCCTCTCTTCACAACTTGCATCACAATGCAGAAATTCCCAGAAATCTCAAATACCATCATTGTCATTTATGAAATCAAGAAAGCTGGAGGAAAGAAATTGCAGGAGGGACCTGATACTTAACGAGTCACTTTTGTGGAAGATTTACGGAGATATTTGACCTTAAATAACTGATACAGTAGATTTTTAAGTCAAGTGATTTAGGAGTTACAGTGATAGTGGATGGTTGGACTGGATGATCCTAGAGGTCTCTTCCAGCCATGATGATTCTATGAGTTTGTGCAAAGTTTGTTTGTCAGCATAAGGAGAAAGAAAAGGCCCCAGCTAGTGCAAACATTGCTAATGAAATAAAGATAAGTCTTTGTGCTGATGCCTGGTATATCACTGCAATTTGTATAGTATCATGCATTGTCTTTTAAATGTCAGCTATTGCAATAAGCAGTTCACAGAAACACAGACTCTTTTTTGAGTGAAAAAGACTTTGAGATCATCAGGTCCAGCCTATGACTGAACACCACGTCAGCTAAACCATGGCACAGAGTGCCATGTCCATTCTTTCCCTAAATACCTCTAGGGATGGTGGCCAGCCTGTTCCAATATCTCATCACCCTTTCTGTGAAGGATTTCTTTCTAATGTCCAGCCTAAACCTCCCATGGCTCAGCCTAAGACTGCGTCCTCTTGTCCTATCGCATGTTGTCTGGCAGAAAAGGCCAACCCCCACCTGGATACAACCGCCTTTCATACAAGAACTTTTTTTTTCTTGACTTTTTCTTTAAAATTACTTTTACTACAGCTTTTTAAGGAAGTATTAATCTCCGGGTTCCAAAGAAAAGATTGAAAATGCTCAGGCATCCAGCTACTTGTCTGTCACCCAAAATCTAGATAGTTGTAGATCATACAATCACAGATCAGTGACTGCTATTGTTAAAGACATTCTAATATCAAGTAGTTCATAAACATTAATACATATGGATTTGTTTTTCCACATAAAAAAATCAAGACACAATTCTAATTGTGATATTCTGACATTTTGTTTATTTGAAGAAGGAAAAAGAACCCCAAACCAAACATTAATTATGGTATGGCTAAATTGGGAATTAGAAGCTCTGCGGGAAGGATGATGAAGACTACATCTGTGTCAACTGGGAAGCACACATCAGATTAGCATAAATTTTGCTCTTTCCTGGATGGCTAGACTTGTGGATGCTAGTACCAACCAGGGAAGTCCAACTTGCACATGCTTACATGTGATATTCCCTTGATGCAGTCTCCACTAATCTTCTAAGCGTTGTATGTGATTCCTTCTGTGTGCAAAAGCTACAGGGCAAACAGCAATCAATGTGTAATTTGACTTGATGCCCTTTGAGTTTCCCAGTACTCTGAAACAGGCAAAATCACTTAGAGCAGATGATTCAATTTGTCAGGCAGCACTGTGGGTAATGTGCATCAGCCCTAATTCAGCTGTAGCAGAAGAGGGTGTCTTGTCAGTCCGTCAGCATATTGGGCTGGTAATTCACAGGAGCAAGGCAGAGTAGGATGTGAGCCATAAGCAATCCAAGCAAGAATATTTAGTTAGAGAGGAATTCATGTGCATGTACAAATATTAACATTTATAGTCACATAGCAATACATTTTATAGACATAAATACAGTGATTATAGCTATTGAAAGGAAAGTTCACAGACAGGTGCTTTCCCACAAACCTCACCAAAGCTTGTCAAAGCAAAAAAGAAATTCTCCCTTTGGCTGGGAGTGCTTTCCAGTTTTCCAGGCCTCTTGGGAGGTTTTGGATTCACTTTGGTTATGGGTTTTTTTGCTCTCAAACTGCCTGGCTCCATCTGTCCTAGAACTCTGAGGCACAATTCTGGGAAAGGTAAGAGAGAAATGCAGGTTCCTTCATTTAACATTTGCTTCAGTAGTGAAGTTTCTTATCCTTTTTTATATACTTTTTTACACGTATCAGCAAAGACAGAAGGACCCCTTGCTACACTTCTGCCAGACCTTTATACAGTGTTTGAAATCACCTTAGCAATGGAAAATTATAACAGAACAGACAATGCATGTCTGCTGTTTAGTATAGTAATGTCAGAAAATAATCATTTACACTAATTATATCTACAGATGAACAATCAGTTCTGCTGTCTAGGGTTAGAAGTCCATTAAAGGAGACTATGTGTTGATATGATACCCTTAATTCCAGGATTTACCTGAAGGTTGTAGTAATATTCATACAGGTAGGCAGACAGTAGGCCTGCGCAGATGCAGATTTATCATCCTCTTTCATAAATAATAGTTTTATAAAATATAAAAATATGGTGTTCGAGAACATCCCAGGATCATATCTTAGCTTCTATTTGAAATATGCTAGAATACCTCTGGCCTCTATTGAAAATACGAAAAGATCTAACCTGAGAAAAAAGTGAGAAATCCTACATTTATTTAAACCACATCAGACACCCAAGAATCTTTTATCAAAGATGCAGGAGTACTTACCTTTCCTGATAGACTATTTCTTGAAATGTCAGGATCCTAGAGAATTACCATTAAGCCTCCAGAGAGCACATACTTTTCCTTATTGTCTCTTCTATTGTTAAACTGAGCTCAAATTTGGCCCAAATCATTCAGACACAAGATTTCGACAAGCAAATTAAGCCAAGCAGTGCTGGATAGAACATTTCATACACAATTAGTAAAAATCAAACATCTGGAATCCAATCACCACGGAGGATATCGCAAACAAGCGTGCCCTTCCCATTTTAATTTTAACAAAAGGCCTCAAAGCGCCCTCACACCCTTGTGCAAATTGCCTGCCCTTTGTGCGGCAGCAGCCTCGCTGGGATGCTGATAACCTGCGCAGGGCACCTACAGTCAACACGACTTTGCCGTTCCCTACCCTGATTAAGTAAGTAATGTTCACTTCCCAGGAATCCCCCATGGAGCAGCAGCATTCCAATGTGCCTGGCCGTAACAGCAGTAATGACTGGATTCTAAGAGAATTTGAAAACCTTCCTCAACACACTTATTTCTGTTTTTCAGCCTATATTCAAAGCAATACTTTGGCATTGCTATGTAATTTTTGACAGGGTTACAGTAAATTCATCATGCTAAACTGAAATGTTTCTGGCAGATGTCTACTCTGCAACAATCAAGCTATGTGTACTTGACACAAAATATGACAACCACAGAGATACTTCTAGTTGTAAAAATTACACATATAATACTTTATTAATGCTAACTTGGAGCACAATTATGCAGCATATTATTTATTGTTTTAATTAGGAAATACTTATTTCAAAACTTGCTTCAGCATGTCATATGGAATATATAAAAAAAAGTAAAATTTGTTCTTGAGTCAAAACCTGGTGTTGGTAAAAAGGAAATAAACAAGCAAATATGTTAATAACAACAGTCTCTTTTTCAATCCTTCAGTCTTTTCTTTCTTGGCTACAAGCAAATTATTTTTTCAGTCATTTCTAATTTTCTTCCTCAAGACTTCCTTGGAACAATGGACTTAGAAAGCTATTTGGGGAGGAGAGGGGGAAACCCTGAATCATTAGGAGAAATACCGTAACTTTTCCAAAAGTAAATCTTACAAAACAGGAGACAAAGAAGTAGGATTTATTTTGAAAATAATTAAAAGTATTCATATGTATGAGAGTCAAGCTTTAACCACTCAAAAGAGCTAGTTCCATGAGTAGAAGAATTAATTTTCATTTGTGTGATTTCAGTTTCTCAGCTTGATTTCCATGCATTTAATAAAATGTGAACTTTAACTGTAGGATTTTCCACGATTAAACATTTTTAGTAAGTCTCCCTTCTCTGGATTCCCTCTCAGCTTACAGGAGTTGACCAAATTCTGCCAGTGTCTTCTCACTGGGGTAAGAATAAGATGAGTCTCCTTTGTTTTTGTTTGTCTTTGCTAAATTGCTCTCACTTTTCCTTTTGTTTAAACAAGACCAAAAGGCTTAAAAGTTCTTAGTAGGGAGTAAGAAAATGGATAAACACACATGTAAGAATATACATCACAGTAGATTAATAAACCCTTTTCTCTCTGGAAACCAGGAAAAGAAAAGGGTAAAATTCATTTGGTCATTGTAGAAATCCCCATGTCACATAATACAGTCTTACAAACTACTAATGATTTCCATAGGGGTCAATTTTTATTTTATCATTAGACTCCCTTAAGAATAACACAGGACCAAGGAAGCCTAAGGGAAATAAATAAATAAATAAACCTAATGGTATGGTTTGCGAGCTAAATTTCTCCTGGAGTAGGGAATGCAAAATTATAGCTGAATCAATGTAACACAGCATTTTATTAACCTCTAACTAAGGAGCAGGGAAGTGAAATATGCAGTAAAGTCTCTACACACGTCTGACCTCTCCACCTGCTCTATAATTTCCTGCATTGCAAGGTGTGGAAAGATAGTGTACAAAGAACAGTCAGTACCCATTTCCTTTTCTCAG
Organism: Erpornis zantholeuca; assembly: GCA_013400515.1. Classification (NCBI taxonomy): domain Eukaryota; kingdom Metazoa; phylum Chordata; class Aves; order Passeriformes; family Timaliidae; genus Erpornis; species Erpornis zantholeuca. Next base: position 25,630 of record VZTN01029501.1, on the reverse strand, counting down.
CCCAGAGGAATTGGACCTTCTAGCTCTGTATTTTTGCTCTTTTAACATTTCAGAACAGATTTGTAATGGTTATGATGAGCCTACTGGCAGCTCACAACACAGGAATCCCATTGGTCCTTTGTTTAATACACTGGAATGCATTTTGTCTTGCAACTTTTCCATAAACTTCTATATCATAGATGAACTTTCATGCTTTATTTCACTATAAGTGAACTACTTATCTTAACACTGCTGCTTATCTTCCTTTCACAGCCCATTTTATTAACTTTTTTTATATTAAGCAAATTCACTTTTTATCTATGATGTTTGTTTTACAGGTAATTCATCCAATTTAAGGTATTTTCTTAGGGACTTCAATTTCATTTTGCCCTTGAAATTAACATTTAATTTGTTTTACATTTTTGAAATAGAAATGAATCTTTATTTGAATTATTAGTCCAGAACTATAACCTACATTCACTATATTTTAATGTTGGTATGGGAATCCTCTGTGACCACATATTATCCCAGACAACTACTGTGAGAGAGGACATACACATTTGTGTTGTGGAGATCCTGCAGTGGTAAAAAAAAGTATGTCTTTTATTTTAATGCGTGACAAAAGTAAGAATTGTACAGACCCCATTCACACAGTTAGGGTAATCTGTTCCTGCCACTAGACAAATCCATGAGGAAGTACGGTACCATCTCATCTAACCTCTCTAAGACGAAAGGAAATAAAACTCTGTCCAGTTCAGCGTTCACTGACTATATTTTTTTCCTCTGTGTACGCTATATATATAAATATGTATTCATATACTCACACAGCCTTTTAAAGGCAACCGTATCTCTGAGAAAAGCATCAGTTTTGGACCAAGACCAAGACAACCAAGAGGTGGGTAATCAAATGCTGAGTTTGATGGTTTGTTCAACTCATTACTATCTTCACAGCTCTCCTCAGGTGGGAAATTGGACATCAATTTTTGTTTGGTTTTAGAGTTTAGCTCTTTCTGTATTTGTCTGGCAGAATAAGAAAAGTTTCAAAGCGTTGAAATTTGTGCCTGTGAAGAAACCAGTACAGTGATGAAGTCACAGCTCAGTCTTCTGCTGGATAAACTTGAGCAGAATAAGCTCTGAAATTCTCTCTTTTTAAAGTGATTTTATATCTCTAAGCAATTTCTGATGTTCTGTTTTGAACTTTGTTTCAAAACGTGAAGGACTGAAAGCATGTTCTGAAACTGATTTCCTTAGCACACTCACTCTTCCTTGCTTCCACTCACTGCACTATCCATTGAAATATTGAAAGGTCACCATGAAAGGCTGCAGGATTTCAGCTGAAACTCATTGTTCAGTACCTTCTTCACCACGATCCTCAAGTCCTTTCAAAGTGTTTAAAATTAATCTTTTTTATATTAAGTAAATTTGGAATATTTCCTTTCCCTCTCATAGTATGGAAAAACACTTTCTCAGAAGAGATCCATCCTATCAGGCTCACATTGCTCTAAATAAGCACCTTGTAATCATATGTATTTCATTTACTGTTCCATCAACTATTGATTCATCTACAAAATCTGCCAGGAATGTTTCCAGTACATTGGTTAAAATGTTGAAAAGCGGCAGACAGAGTACCAATACCCTCAGAACCTCTCTAAAAATCACCCTTTTAACATATTTTCATTTGACAACTACTGTTTTGAGACCTATCAGTTACATTTATGCAGTCTACATCACCTGTACATATTGCAAATCAGAATGTCATATAAGTCCTAAATCAAGCGTTAATAACTCAGGTATAGTATGGCTATATAATTATTTTTATCAAACTTTTATTCTCATTAGTGAATAATAATTGACAAGTATTTTCCATAAAACTAGACTGACATACACTAGATTTTCTCTGTGAATAAAATGATTTTAATAACCACTCTTGAACATGAAGAGTAGTAAGGGAGCACGAACCTTTAGAAACAGTTTGTTTATGTTAAAATCCACTCTCACCTATGATCATAAAACCGTATTGCAAGGCTACTACAAGGTTATAGGTAAGTTCAATAAGAAGAAACATCACTCTTCAATAGCTTTTTTTTCCTTCATAAATATGTATTAAGCATCAAAGAAGAAATGAGACCCAACAGAACTGGACAGGAAGTTTCAGTGAAAACACAGAGGATGCTGGATTAGTAAAGTAAGTGCCCAAATGAGTGGGAAGAAGCTGAAAGATGAGATGGAGTGAAAAATTGCAAATCAACAAATGTAGATAAGCATTAATGGTGGAATAATTTGCTCAGTTTGTTTGCTAATACAACACTTGCAGGTCTCCATCCTGGAAACTTTAAAAAGCGTTCTGAAAATCCCATGGAAATAATTCAAGGTATTATGTACATGATCATAATGCTGGTTCTTCAGACTGTTTCCTTTACAGAAGTTAAGGTGCAAGTGAAATACTGTCAACTTTCATGCCACAGAAATCCATGCATATTATAGACATGAATGTATCTCTTACCTCAATACACTTTCCAACATTTCTGTTTCTTATTAGCAGAAAAAAAATTCCTCCATGAGTTGCTCCCTCAGTCTTCTCACAGTTTGAAATGAGAAGCATTCCAGCTCATACAGTTTGTATGCCATAAATGAAAGCTGCACTGAAAACAACAGTTTGGACTAGGCAAGAGAAACTAGGCAGGGGTATACAAACTATATGAAAGGTTAATATATGAAAGGTTATGACAAGAGAATGGTGATTGTTCTACACATCCACTGGGAATAGAACATGGGTACATCAGTTTTATTCGCAGAAATGAAGAAAAGATTAAATGGGATGTAAGAAAAAAGCTTTCTATCTGTAAGACTCTACTGCAGCACTAGTGAGAACTATTTCTAGTGTCCAGACCTCCCTTCATCAGAGGTTTCCAAGAACATATTTTTAGACTGATTTTAGGACTGTTTCAGCTTAGACTGCTGAACTCAAAGTTCTCTAGAAGTTTCTTCCAATCATGTACTTCTGTGTTTCCACATGATTTGTATGCACATTTTGGGACTAATATCTAAGTATTAGCCTTATTTATACAAGTGATCATGCAAAGTAATATCCAGAAAAGTTGGAAGTTAATATTACTCAGAAACACAATATAATTTTGTCCTTTCCAAACAATGCGTAAGATAGGAGTTCAGTATGAAAATGTGCTTTTTTCATTTATAAGCACATTTACTACAAAAATATTACTTTTCTGCTTTCAGATGTTATAAAAATTAATATCAGCTTTAAAAGGATGTGATACATGTAAAAAAAATCCATTTTAACACCAAAGAATAGATTTTCACCACAGATTTTTGTAACAAGACTTGCATATGCAATACATGGAACAATTTTAAAATCATTTTGATGCATTATGAATCACCTGTAAAAGAATAAGTAACTGAGGACAGTCTCAATTTTGGTAAATATTTATAGAGCCAAACAATATGAAGTATATGTAACAATCAAATTTCTAGTGAAAATGTGTGCAAGAAGGTTTATTTTGAAAGGAAAATTCCTACTCCCAGTGTCATACCCAATTAAATTCTCCAGGTAATGACCCCATTTGCATAGAGAGCTGAACCCACAAGTGGGAATTTTAATGGGCACACCACCTGAGTACATTAATTGAGAGTGACACTACTTGAACTAGTTTTGTGCTTACCCCACTGAAAATTCTACTCATATTATTTTTAATGTCAAGCTACAAGTCAAATTTCAAGATGATGGATTTGTTCTTTTTTAAGCATTGAATTTGAATAAAAGGCAGCTTTAATTCTGTTATGCATTGCATAGCTTTAACTAATCTGTAGTTCTGATTCTTACCATTGCTTCATTTTTTCAGTGATTGGAATTTAATTTTATTCATTAATTTGCAAATAATTAGATAGAAAATAATGCCTTCAGAAGCTAAATTACTTCTGGATTGCTATTTAATGTACTTTAACCAGAATACGTGTTACAGTTAAGCTGACATAATAGTTTACTAAAATGTAATTGTGTAAATATGTCTAATTACTCTTTCTGAAGAAACAAGAGCGAATATAAAATTTCAGTCATGGATACCTTAATTTTCTTAAACTTAACCCCATGAAAGCTTGGTAGTTTCAAAGCAGATTGCTGAGGCAGAGACAGCAGTTGTCAAGAGCAGTGGGATCCTTGCAACACATTTCCCTTTATCCTTCACACGCTGCTTCTAATGACCTTGAAGTTATTGTGGATTCTAAACCACTGCTGTTAGTCTACATTAAATATGTAATCAAGGTGTCTCCTCTTCACATGAAGAAACAGACAAATGGAGTTGCATTTCCTAGGGAGGAAAGGAAATCCACATTGTTTAATACGTTTATTCTTCCCAGTTTGTTCTTATTAGTCCTCAGCAACGGAAAGTAGCTCAGAACCAAAAAACTGGGGCATATATATATATATACGCACACACATATATATATGCACATATATATATGTGTAAAATGTGCTAATTTGAAACTAATGTGCTAGTCTCATCTTGTAAGGATAACTATTTTGAAGGTTGCCAGTTTGCAAGATTCTGCAGAATCCATCTTAATAGAACTTCTGGTACTTTATTTGAGCAAAAAAGACATGATCAACATATTTTCATTTTCAAATATTTCAACACTGTTGAGCTTCAGTTATTTAGATGCCAAGTCCAAAGTTCCAAAGATATCCCTTTCATGAGTCTTTTTGACTAGAAATTGCATATAGCAGAGAACATAAAAAAGATGAAGAAATAACCTACAGTGCAACATGTGTCTTGGTATTGTCCCAGACCTCCATAATGAAGACCCTTTCAATTCTCTTTGAACCAAAATTTAAAAGCAAAACAAAACCAAACATACTACCTTGCAATAAAGCTAAGGAAACAAAGGTAGGCACTGTGAATCTGGTGTCTAAAAACGTAGGATTGTAACATGAAACATAGTGGAGTACAGCATATTCACAGTGTGGTCACTTTGTGCAACTTGGAGATGAGACAAATTTCTGAATCCCACATCACTGATTGAAGAGGAATTGTGTAGTGCTTGGGCACCAATTACATACCCTACTGAGATGATATAAAGAGCCCCAATTACAGTGGAGTATTTTGTCAGTTAAAATAGCATACGCATACCAGAATAAAAATCAGTAAGGTACTATTAAATGTATAAAAGGTATTATACAGTCTTTCATCTTACATTCCATTTTTATGAGTGCTGAATGGTAATGTGCTAACAATTGCTATAATATGCATACATAAAATAAGCAAACAGGAATATATGCAGTGTTTTATTAAGTGTGGTGAACTGATAGGAGAATTGGAATTGTTCAGCCTGGAAGAAAAGACCTTTCTTTTGGGTGGCCTAACTGCAGCCTTCCGGTTACCTGAAGGGAGCCTAAAAGGAAAAATGAGAGTCTATTTACAAGGTCATGTAGTGACAGGACAAGGGAGAATGCCTTTAAGGGGAGGTTTAGATTAGATACTGGGAAGCAATTCCCAGCGTGAGGGTGATGAGGTACTAGAACATGCTGTCCAGAGAAGTTGTGGATGCCCCATCCCTGGAAGTGTTCAAAGCCAGGTTGGATGGGGCTCTGGGCAACCTAGCTGAAGTTGTCTCTGCCCATGGCAAGCAGGTTGGAACCATATGATGCTTAAGGTCCCTCCCAACCCAAGCCATTCTATGAACCTTTGATTAAAACTGATAAAAACAGTTAGAACATCTAATCAAATTCAACATCTGCCTGTTTGGCAGAATAGTAATCCAGAGAAACTATAGTAGACATAGCCCATCATATTAAAGATTTCTAAAGGAGAGAAAACCCATCAGTTTATGATACTAGCACCAAATCACTGGTTAATAGCATAAGCAAGTGTTTAAGAGAAAGCTTAACTTTGTTCAAGCAATCAACTTCACATTCAAGTGCACTGAGCACACTCAACAAGTGAATCTTGAAAGTGAGTGCAGAGTATTATTTTTACTGAATGATAAAATTGAGTTAAGGCCTCTCTGCTCTCTTTGGAAGAACTGGGAAAATGTTTGGAAGGTAAGGACAAAAGTAAGGTTAATGTCTGTAGGATTCTAGAGCTACTAGTGTCACCATTAACACCACGTGGACTTTTCCAGTACATGGTGAATGCACTCAATTAAAGACTAAGACAAGACACTAGAGAGATATTTCTGTAATATTTTAATAATCTGTTTAACTTAATTTTGGGGCCAAGAGTAAGGTTTCAGATACATGGTTCACTCTCTGATCTATCTGTTGCCTTTTGGAAAGTCAAAAGACAGGAGAAAATATGAACTTTATCATGGAGAAACATCAATACAATTAACATTGCTCTCCAAGAACATATATCAAATATTGCAACCATTAAGATAATGTGAAAAAAGCCTAAATGTATGAAGAGCTCAGAAAGGTTTCTCATTTAGCATATTATAAAATCAGTGATTCATCAAAGTCAACAAACAATTTTTAACATGAGGACTATGGCTGAAAAAAAGCCATTATTCAACCCAAAAACTCCTGAATGTTCCTGATCCTTCTTCACAGGAGCCATTTTTTCTAGAAATATGTATTATGGATACTGGCTAAACCAAAGTAAGTGTCAAATGGTGCTATTCGTCTTTATCAGTTCTTTTACTAAAACAATTATTTTGGTGCACAGTCTCAATGCAAGACTTCATTATATACACTCAAACACAATTTGTGCCAGTTTAATCATCTTTCCTCTGTAATGGCCAGAGAAACAGGTTTTTTTACCATCTACAGGAGTATAAGTGTAGTAAAATTAGTGTAAAAGACTGCAGACATGCAGTTTCTGCAATTTTAAAGTAGAATAAGGATGTTCACACTTATCTTAGACCAACATGAAAAAAAAATACTATGAATACTAAGAGCCAATTACACTCTTGGTTCAGCTTGTTTTTTAGTAAACTGAAGACTTGCTGTGTATGTATTAATATAATTTTCATTTTGAGAAAATTTAGTCATTAGTGGAATTTCACCTAATTAATCCAATTTCACAAAGGAATGCATTTTCCCTCTCAATGACAAACTTTTTTACTGCTGGAGGTTCAGGCTAGCACTGCTTCTAGTGCCCAACTTAGCTTAGCTCCAACTGTAAGACAACTTGTACACTGGTTCACCCTCTGTGCAAATCACCCAAAAGCCAACACCTTTCAGAAGTATTAAAGCAGAAGAAAAAAACACAGAAAGAAATGGAATTATTCTTCAGAGGAGTAACAAGGCAAGACTAGAAGGCAATGATATGACAAAGTTTCAAAATAAAGATCTTTATTTCAAAATAGTGTTTGCAAGTAGCATATCCAATTGATATAAAATACAAACAGCATGTTTTTTAAATGGGCCAGTTTGCAGAACTATAAACTGAAACACTATACAAGTTCACAAGAACTATTATAAAATAGACAGTTAAGTTCTAATGTTTTCATTTTATTTAAACTCTATTTTCACATTTGACTTCTAATTCTGCTTGTTTTCATTACACAAGGTGCTTACAAGATTGCTTATAGAATGAAAATTACAAAACAGAATTTAAGAATATAAATATAGAAAGGAATTCCTTAAACTACATGCTAATATTCTCTGCTACAAAGATACATTTTTCAAAAGTGCTAATATCTCTATGTCAAACAGTAGCAGATTACATTTAAATGTCAAACAAAATACACAAGTTTTTATTTTTTCAATTGTCTGTAATACTTTGATACTTCTAATCACTATGAGGTTTAATAACGCTATTTTCACTTCTTAGTATTCCACAAATAAAGTGGGAAAAGACATATCTGCGTGTCCATGTGTGTGAGAAAAGGTATATACACATATGCATATATGTTTGAACAAAGTTCTCGCAATTATTGTTTTCATAATTTCAATAAATCAAAAACCCACTGAGTTCCAGTAAGTAGAAACAAGGGCTTGTGCAGGGCAAACTGTAGAGATAACTTTTACACAGGAAGAGAACTCCCTAGATTGGTATTTTTTTTTTTTTTTTAAACCATATCAACCTGTGGTAAAAGTAATGTTTAGTAAGATCTAGCATTCGCTAAAAGCATGATACACAAATGTGCAGTTTTCCAAGCACAGAACTGGAACTGTTCCAGCAGGGTGTGGATATCGGGGCAGGAGAAGAGACTGGAAGTCATCTTCTCTGTCCCAAAAGCACAGTCAGACAAGAAACAGCCATAATTCACCTCTCTGTGACCAGAAGGACATGAGGAAAGACAGTTCATGGTGCTGTCTAGCCCCAGAGAACATGTTCCCACAACCACGGTGTCAACCATCAACCCGCAATGGACAAAGCACTGTCTAGACTTTTTCCAAGGTGCATTGAGTCCCAATGCTCAATGTGATGCCCCCAGTTTCCCCAGAGGCATTATGCCTTACAAAGACAAAATGCCTCCAGGCAATGCCACTCAACCAAGGCACCTCTTCCCCCTTCCCAATGTGGTTCAGCCTTTTAGGAGTCATAATTGAGCCCCATGGGCCTGATTCTGAGCATTGGGAATTTATCAGTTTAACTACATGATTCCTTATTAGCCTGCCTATTACCATAATATTTTTGTGCTCTCTAACTGGAATTTTACCAAAGGAAAATTCTGACATGAATGGAAATGCACTTAGTTTATGCAACAAAGATCAGAATCTGGCCCAATCTATGGATAAAAATGCCACCATAATAAGAATAATACTTGTAGTAACTATCAAAAAACAGATTAGGAAACCCTCTGAGGGTGAATCTGCATTGCATCAGAAAACACCACAATATTGCATATATTAAGCAAAACATTTCCCTGCTCCCTAGTATATAGTTAAGGATTCAGCTTCAGTGATAATTTGCAGTAGTAGGCACTACTAGTCAGTGTTCACAAGAAGAAGCTTTGGTTAATATCAGACCATTTGTTGACTTAGCTTCACACTCCTGTGATCTTTAGCTTGTCACATTTGCATAAACTGAATTCACTATAGCAGAAAGAGACAGTTATGGCCAAGTCACTCAACTCATGCTATTGGCTATTGATGACTCTTGTAACAAGGACTGAATTTAGGAGATGTATCTTAGAATGTATCTGAGAATAAACATTTTTTCACTTACTTTTTGCATTTAATGATAGAATTCCTTGATCAAGTCAGTTTTAATTTGCTTTTTATACCCTCTTTAAATTCTACTACCCTCTGTAGATCTTTCTCACACCATAGAGAAACAAATACTAGGTTATGTGGCACTGGCTCTAAAGCCACAAACACCGACCAGACCACTTAGTGTACAGGTTTAGATTATTGAGTTAACTTCTAATAATTTTCCTCTTATAGCCAAATTTTGAAGATTTTCTGGTCTATTAGTTTGTTACTCTAAGGATACATTTCATGTCTACACAGATTTCCAAAGTCTCTTTCTAAGATGAAGCATTTCAAGTAATAATAGTACTGAAGTAAAATGATAAATTCTCTATTCTGTCTTGATTGATAACAAAGAAATCCTGGTACTCTTCTAGTCCAGGGCAAACTATTTAACTTTAGTTTGTCAGATAACCTTGGCAATGGAAAACACCAGGAATTGCTCTCTAATCAATGAGATATTCAAAGCAAAAGACCTATTGCCAACATGACCACTGTAGCAAAACCAATGGTAGATTTCTGATGCTGGCTTTTGAATTAAGTTTAAAACAATAGAGCAAAGTTGCTTTCAACCCAAAGACAGAGAAAGAAAGACATTTTGATTTTCAGAATGCCTGTAAAGGCATGTTATGCATGGAGGCATTTGAGTGTTTAAACATTAAAGTAGGTAAAGGCAAATACTTAAGGCTTTGCCTTGCAGTCTGTTCTCCGACCAAAACCTATCATTGAATTCAAATGGCAATTTTGCCTTCATATGGCCTGCAGTATCAGGCCTATAATTCACTTCAATATACTCTTCCATTTGCAAAGCCAAAAGGAAGCTGGAATGTAGCTTTAGTCTCACATACAAAACTATACAATTTGTATTAGAATACAGATTTAAGGATTGCTTTTTAAAAAAATATTTATATAAAGGGAATTAACAGTGCAAGTGTGAAAATCTTACCTTGTCTTTCTTCAAATGTATTTAAAGAAAAGCTCTCCAGTTTTATAGAGAATAAAATAGAAAGGGATAAATATTTCATGATGGGAAGCAGATCCCACAGCATTCCATGCAGATCTCCAAGCAATCTGAAGATTCACAACATGCATCCATTATGCCACAGTCCATATCACATGGGCAGTTACAGTCATCCCCCATCTCGTCCCCGCAGCAACAGCAGCAGGCTTCTGATGCGCAGATGCCACAGGATGCTTGTCCCAGAACAATGTTACAGAGGGTGAGAAATTCACAGAACAAGCAAGCCAGGATACAGTGAACACAGCAATCTTCATATGTAATAGTTCAGGAGCATGTCAGGAACAAACAAAACAAACAAACAAAACAAAACAAAACAAGCAAAGAAAAAAAGAGAAAATCATTAATATGTTATTGTAAATCCAGATATATCACAATGGCAAATAAGAAGCTAAATGAAAATGGCTCAGAGTAGACATAATCTACCACAGAAACATGGTTCCCATCTTCACGGTCACTTCTGCAGCTTAACTCAACTCAGTGCAAGTTTCCTGTCACCACTTTGTTTCATGCAATCCCAAGTACAAACTGCTCAGATCTGCTTAGATCAGTCTCCTCAGTCATTTATTATGTAAAATATCCATATCTATTATTTTCAGTTTTACATTCTTACACAAACTCATTTTAAAAAATCCAAAAAACCAAACAACAAACATATAACGAGGGAACTACCTAAAATTATTTCCAGCCTTTTCGAGTTCATCTCAACCTTCTGAATCTGTTTTGTTGGCTTGATACTTAAAGTAAAGGAGTTGCCTCAGCATTGTTGCTTTCTTTATTGTTTTATGCACGCATTAAAATCAGCTTAATGGCATGTTATATGCATTTCTTCCTTTCAACAACATATAAGATATTCAGTCAAAACACAGATTTTTCTACTGCTTTTCTACACAAATCTACTGGCAATCCTTTTAATATGCTGCTTCATTCTTCAAGAGTTTATAACTACACCTCAACATCAATATCCAGCTTTTAGAAGTACTACTAAAATACATGAGATAATTAAGGTGTCCCGCAAACTATCTGCAAAAAATACAGCACCCAAAGAGTAAATATATGGAATAACTTCAAACAATTAATACATCCATGAGACATGACAGGAAAACAAGGATTGCAACTAGATATGTGCCAGTGAAAAGGAAACTGCAGGAGTGAGGGATATACTCAACTGTATGTCATATGTATAAATTCATATGTGTAAACATATTTAATTTGTAAGAGGCAGTGAACAGCCATTCAGAAACAAAATGAAAACTTAAAAATGCAAGAAGTGTTCAGGATGGAGAAATACTTTTCTTTCCTAGCCTCAGCTTTCTTTCTTTTTACTGCTTGCAAACTTTGAACTCTTGATCCACACAGGTGAAGAGAGGGAAAATGTTCTGAGGAAAATATCCTGCACAACCTCACCTTTCCCTGTAGTCAATCACAATTACCTCTATGAGAGGCTGCTAGGAATGACAGGATGTTGAGCTATATGGACAACTGGTATGACCACCTACAGACATTATGTTCTATACCCGTTACGTTCTTAGAGTCTGCAGGCTGAAGACTGTTGTTTTAGGGGAAAATCTGCAATTAATTGCAACAGTAATACTACTATCATGCCTTCTAAACAAATTTAGAAATCTAAAAAATTATGCAGTAGCCATGGCAAGTATCTTGGTTGACTCCAAATACCTCTACCATTGCAGAAACTCTTACTGCATGATAGTGCAGCAATGACTTACACAAGCAAGAGTAAATACTTAGAGCAATGCAGTGACAGAGGCTCAGATCTGCCAAATCTGTCCCAAGAAGCAAAGGAATTACTTGAACTCTCAGCCCACTCCTCCTTACTATACAATTTAGATAATAACTTAGTGTGCACATTCCAATACTGAAATGTGGCCACAGTCATAATGCACTTCTGAACCCTTACGCCCAAAAGGAAAAAATGGAAATATCAGGGAAAGCAAGAAGGGGAAAAAAACCCAAAACCCTAACCTTAAAATCTCCCTACTACTGTGTAGGAAGCAAAACTGAGAGGAAACCACAGGTGCATTCAAGGTGTTTTAAAGAAAGTTGTTTCTTGTATTAAAAGGCTTCTTTTCCCAAAGACATAATGTTGCTAAATAAATGACCTTCATAGAAAGCACAGAAGATATGTGAAAAAAAGCTGGGGAGTATCAGTTCACTGAAGAGGACCAAAGCCAGACTGATAGCGATTAATTAGTTGGTTGCCATGGAGATGGTGTTAAATATGCTCAAGTAAAATCTCCTTTCAGATTTTCTTTTACTATGAAGGAAAAAGATAAAGAAGGCAAGAGTTCTATCTAAGAAGCCTTCATATTTGAGGAACTAAGGTTTTAGTCTATTGCATCTTTAAAATACAGCTTGAAGAAGCTAATACAACAACAAATGTTGTTCTACAATTTTTTTTTTAGTACACCATAATAAAAATTTGTGTGTATAGGCATTGTAAATAAGATGTTAAAAAAATCTTGCCTGCTTTATGCAGGGATATGTAAAACTACAGGGAGAGAAAAATACATTCAAGACATTATAATACATTTTTATTAATGGGCAAGAACAGAGTTCATAGGTTAGAAAAAAGGAACTGTACTCAGAAAGCATTTTCTGGACCCACAAAACAACTTTCTCCTCCTAATCTAAAAAACCAACCAAATCAAGACTTACAGGAAGAGGCTGTGTTGATTTAAATAGCGGTATTTCAAAGGTAAAAGCTATAAAAAATGGTCCAAGACACTGTAAGAAATTTTAGCCATTAGTGTTATTACAGAAACTCTGTAGAACGTCTCTTTTTCATCTCTTCTTCACTGACTGAAACACTAAAAGGATTTATTTATCTACTCTTTATTTTTATTTCCTTCTCCCCAGACGGCAAACCTAGTATCTGATTCAGAAAATCTTTATATAACAATTTTACTTAACCTCCACAAACAATTAACAGAAAGTAGAGATACTCTTTAGTGCTCTCTTCATTCTTGCAATGACTCATTTGTACAATGAACATATACTTTGATCCACATTTCAAGGACAAACCTGAAATAATCATGCTTTTATGTTCTTCATGTTATTGACTTTTAATAGCTATCCAGGTAGCAATTATTTAACACATGACGAAGCATGCTGTTACCTAGTCCTACCTAACTTGCTGAATTCAGAATCATGACTCTAAAGGGCTGTAACACAGTTTGATAAAACAGGTGGAAGAATAACTTCTTCCACATATGGCCCCTATTTCTTGGCTTCTTATCTAAAGATGCAATTATATGAAAAAGTTACAGTTACAATGTATTTTTGTAGTAATAACAAACCTACATGCCACACAAAACTCATCCTTCTCTAGTATCTACATTCCTACAGCAAATTGCCAGTTATACAGAAAACATCACACAGCTAAAACAGACTTCCTTTGACTGCTGCTATGAGCCATGGAATGCAGCCATGAAGGTGCTATACAAAGCTGACTCCAAAAGAGAGGATCACAAGTTTTTCATTACCATGTTGGAGACCACTACAATATATTTCATTGCTTGTACAAGACACTACAGTAATTTTTTCCTACTTATAAGACCACAGAGACTATTTTAAATTACAGATTATTCTAAATTTCAAAACTTTTTAGTACATTAAAAATAAAGACTATACTTAACCTCCCCTCTTTAACCTTACCCCACCAAAATCCTACTTTTTTTTCCAGATGATTGAGGAGTAGAACACTTTAATCCAACTAGAACTAAACATATTTTATATATTTGTAAAGTTGGTGATTTTAATGTCTGACAATGTGTTTTCTGGCAACTTTTAGTATATTCTAGTCTTTTCTAATAAGCAAATGATACAGTAATATCAGTTATGACACTGGCTCTTTTTTGTTTGTTTGTTTTTGTTCAAGAATTAGAGGTTCTCATTCTTCTTTTCCCATTAGATATGTTAGATAAAAGAATTAGGGGCACATCTTTATTGTGGATGAAACTCCATCAGCCTTGATGTTCATGATGTACTACTGCTGATAGTAAGAGAACTCCCAAGTTTCTTGAGGTTTAAGTTTTCATTAAACCAATTTCCCTCTCTGTTGAAGTATTCAAGTCTCATCACACAGGCAAATCATTAATGAAGATAAACTTTTTCTTAGGACTTCTATACTACACCACACCAGTCTCAAATTTCCATTGTTTTCAACTCTTACATTACACACTTCTCTAATTGAGAAATGCTGCACCTGAGACTGTCACTATACAAAAGTGAGGATGTGAGGTTCGAACGTTGTCTAGAGGCATACTTTAAATGAAAAAAAAAAAAATTCCAAACCAGTACATCTACCTTAGTTCTTTTACCAAATGCTTCTGATTTAACTGAAGTACTATATCACATTAGTTGACTAGATCCAAGCTCCCATAAGCAGTGCTGAGCAGCATAAATGATAACAGTCCTGGTCTGTCGGCAGTGCTAGTACATTTTATTAGACCAACTTGCATTTGGGGAAAGAAGAGAAGCTTTCAGATACTCAAGCTTATCTTCAATTATTGTTTCATTTTGTCTGGGATGAAAGTTAGACCTGAAGTTAAAAGGGTCATTCCATTTTTAAAAAACAATGTAAGTAAAGGTGTTTCCTTAATCCTTTGGCATGTCCCCAAAAGCCACAGATTTGCTGGGCAACTTCATCAAAACTGTTAAAAAATGCCAAGGCAAATAAAACCCAACCAACATGTTCAAGTTTTTGCTGCTTTATATCATACACATACCCACCACTATGTGCTGAATTAAGCAAAGAGTATGTACAGTACATGTAACATCTGCTTTAACTGGGTTCTAAATGTTAGCACAGACAATATCCAGACAAGAAATAGGCTTAAGATCCCTTCAAACTGTTTACACACTGTTATGCAAAGCCCAGAAGGCCCCACTTCTAACCTACCCCAGTTAAAACAGCTATGCTTGTTAAAAAAAGAGAAACAATATCAACAATAAAATTATTTTAACCCAAAACTATTTTGTCCATGTCTTTAAACATCTGCATGTGCACACCACTTTTTACTTCTAAAACCTCTGCATACAAATATTACCACAGTAATCCCTTTCAAATACTGAAATATATATTTATTTTATTTCATTTTCCCTTGTATCATCTCCTATTCATTTTTATGAAAAGGTGCCTCTCTACTTAAGAAACAGATTTTTAAGAGAACTATCAGCCATCAAAACTGTACAGGAAATGCAGAAGGTGAACTGAAAAATGTACAGAGAAATGCATGTGCAGGCTGGTATGTCCTGCTTTTATAATGTTTGACACTAACCTGTCACAAACTGACTCAAAAAGCTTTCATAGCAAGCAGGCAGGTCACATATGATGAAAGTTTTTCATGTCTACAGTGGTAAATAAGCTCACTTACAGGATGGTGACCTCGGTCAGCTTCTTACTAACTATATTCACCAAGTTCAGACAACTCAAAACAAATCTCCAGGCACTCTGCTGTCTCACAGAGAGAATCAAAAAGGGCAAACCCACAATCAAAGTGACAGCTGAGGTCTTCAGCAGGGGTTTACTGCGGGCCCCCGCAGAGCCCTGAACAGAAGCCCCAGCAGGTGCTACAGGCATTCTGCAGTCCAGCAGTGCGGGCTGGCAGCGGCAGGGATGAACACACGGCGTCGGTGGCTGAGAGCCCACAGCACCAGCCAGAAACCACCCCAGAACAAGGTTCTTAAATGGCTGCAGAGGCGAGCAGCGAAATTCCCAAGAAGAGGCACACACAGCGTCACATCTCCCACCTCTGTGCAATGCACGGGGCCCATGGGCAGCCTCTGCGACTCACCTCCTTTCTCTTGAGAAAACCCACCCCACCCAGGAAAACGTTCACAGAAAAATAAGAAAAGGCAGAAAGAACAAACTAACATGTAGTATGGAGTATGGTTATTTCTAGATAATAGAGTGACATTTATTTAGACAGGGGAAAACAGTTAAAAGCCTAGCATACGTGATATTTCACCATTTAAAATATAAAACTATTATATCTATTGAACAAGAAAATTAAAATGTTGCCTTCATAGGAAAATCACACTGAACACATGGAAACTTTCATCAAAGCTTATATTCTAAGCTCTCAATACAGATATAACCTCAGGAGTAAAATGATCCATTCCAAACATACAGATATACTAAGAAATCTGCTAATTTCCAACACCTAAGACTTCCTTAGAATATGAAGTCTTCATTGCCACTGCTCATCACTGCAAACACTGAGACAAGTTAGGTGCTAGCTAGAGCATGTCCTTATAAAACAGATACTGTTGGAAGACCCTTGTTTTTGTTACAGGCCTTGTTTTCCACTCAATCTGGTTAAAGAACATGTAAATTATCTTTCAAGACTTCTGTGCAAAAAGCAATGTAAACCATGCTTAAAACACATCATGCTTCAAAATGCATTCCTAAAAAAACATCCATTTGACCATATGATAATGTTACTTGCCCATTGCCTGATTGACAACTGTGCTCTGATACAACCTTGTCTAACAAAACCCTCTGTTTAGCACTTCATGCTCAGACACAAATCCACTTTGAACTAATTTCTAAAACATAACAAATAAAACGCTGGCTAAAGTAGAGAGATTGCAGGATATTAACAAGTAGCTACCTAAATGTTACTTAATGCTAGGGGATGGATTTCAGAAGTGTATGTATGTTAAAAAAAAAAAAGGCAAGGTTGAGAGATGGCCAACAGATATTTCTGCAATGTTAGGCTGTTGATGCACACTCTTACTGAATTTCAGTAATAATACTGATCAAATGTCTAAACAGTATACAGAAGAAAACTTACTGCTGCTGTGGTCTCCCTCAAGTGGAAAAAAACCCAACATAATCCTATTGAAAATCATGTGCACTAAAGGAAAGTTTCCCAGAAACCATTTTCCATATATAAAGTTATATAAACCAAAGTAAAACACTCCTACTTCAAATAAGAAGTCTGCTAGCATGCTAAGACAACTACTCACTACTTTCCATGTATATGCACCTAGTGGCTCTTAATACCCTGGCTTAACACAAAGGCTATTTGTTGGACTTGCTTTGTGTTCAGTTAAGCCATCAGTATCACTTGGGATACTCTAATAAATTAATGTAGTCGGCAGCAAGAGTTAAACAGTGTCCACCAACCCCATGCTTTGATTAAAAATCTAGAACAGATGAAGTTGCATTACACTAAAAATGGGGAGGGGAGAGGGATGTCTCATTTAAATGCACCCTGAAATGTTTAAACATTGGATTTAAAAGAACACCCACCCTTTGGGTGAAATAGTTCATCACATCTCTAAGCTCAGTACTACAAGAAGCACAGTCCAGAAAGTTGAGGAAGGTTGCTTCAGGCTTTGCTCCTGGAAAAGCATGAGAGGTAACTTAAACGTGGTGGCAAGTCTGCACTGACTGTCCTTCCCCAGAGTCCTGCCCCCATGCTGCAGGCTTTCCTTATCTAGGTCACTGCTGCATCTAGCCTTATTCCTAAAGACACTTCCTAAAGACCTCTCCTGAAAGAAACCCATTGAAAACCAGTGGCTTTCTGGTTTAGAGAGCCTGGGAAGGAAGGAATAAAGAGTAGATCTCACTGTCCATACAGGAGGCAGGCTCATGATCTGTTCAGCATAGCAATCTACTGTTTCCAAATGAATACAGCAATGCTCAAAGCCTTTTGTGCATGTGAAGTTAAACCACATTAAACTCAAATTATCGAGTTACTGGAGTTGCGGGAACTTCCCAGCCAAACACAGTAACTTCTGAGGTCACAACCGCTTGACCAGAAGACAGAACTCCATGTTAAAAACAAACTAAAACCTGTATTCCCTCTCTCCATCCTTAATTTTTCATAAATGATTGTTTTGATTCAAAAAAATGCATAACATCCAGCTTAATAAGGATTTCGTAGGAAAACTTAGTTTTGCTTTTAGAAAATTATAAGCGCCTACCTTGGCCCCTCACTGCCTTAATTAAATTTCTCTTCCATTCCTCCTCCTGTCCAAATTCTTTCCTTTCCTCCTCCAACTCTGCAAGTCATTATTTACCTTCCACTACTCAGATACATGTATGTATGTATGTTTTCAGTTACTCATCTGCCTTCATTTCCTGACATCTAGATCTACTGTTCTGCTGCCTCTGCTCTCTCCTTTAGACCTCCTCTCCTTTAAGTTGTTCTGGACAGGTACCAACGCATCCGAACACAGCAGCTAGACTGCCTTCCTTTTTACTCATTTACAATTGCTTTTTCATGTTTCCAAGGTGTTTTTCTCCACTGCTCATAATAAACAGGTGCAAGACAGTAACAATTCTCTTTGCTAGTGGCCTACCCACCAGAGTTTTGGAAGTACTGTGACACCTCTGGCATCAATAATTCAAAATACTATTAAAATTTCTTTGAGCTAAAAATTTTTTTATTCCCAATATTCACTGAAACCTATCCAGTCCCTTTGAAAAATCTTTAGAACTGAAACAGTGTTTAAAAACTGCTTTTTAGGAGTGACACTCCAACTATTTCATAATTCCTTTGGTTTTTTGTAGTGTAAGTTATGGAGCTGAGTAAGATTTCTTCAGGGACAATATGGATTAATAATAGATGTGGAAGAAAAGCAGAACTGGTGAGTGCACTCACACCCTCCTAAGTCTCACCGGATGTGAAAGTGTTTCTAACCAGCATATTCTGGAATGCTGACACGACTACATAGACTACAGACTCATTTGAAAAAGAAGTTTTTAAAGCTTTTATACTACTGCAACCAAAATGTCTCTTACATTTTAAGCATTTCCTACACAAATTCAGCTTTGAAAGCTCACAAGGTGTGACCCGCAGCACAAGTGGAATTTGCAGGTGGAACAATTAATAAAAGAGTTCTTAACTGTGGTGGGTGAATTTTTGAGGAGAGGCAGACCAGGAGGCTTCATAGCTTGTGTTAGGATTGCCTAGTACTTTGGAGACCAACAGGAGCAGTACTGACCTTACCCAGGGTAAAGTAACACTGAGCTTCATTTAGCTTTCTAGTAAATATACTGAAATCTGCAGTATATGAAGCAGCATGCTACATTTCAAATAAGCATGAGCCCAAATATGCTCCCATGGAGGATGGGAGGCAAGCCCATCATGTTTCTTGATTTTATCCTTCTTCAAGACTTTCTAGGCTTTCTGGTCTGTCAACAGATAAAATATTCTAGACCAAATTCCCAGACCTGGACAAATTTTGCATTACAACCAAATGTGGTTGTCCAAACATTCACATCTTGTCTTTTAAGAAGAATCAAGAATGAAGCTTTTGGGAGGGAATAAGAAAAAAATTTAAAATATTTTCTCATTTCAAGTTTAAACTCAGTTTGACAGCCAGAATTTTCACTTCTCTTTATTCCGAGGACATAATCTCTTTCTTTTCTCTGGCCACTTTCCTTCACTTAATTCAGTTAGTCTCCTGACTGACAACAGAACACAACACTTGAGGAGGAAGACAAGGCAGATGAAGTAAAAATACAGGGTGTGTATTTTCAGGCTTAAGAAACCAAACAAGGCTAGCAATTAGATTATAAAATCCAGGGTACTACACAAGTAATAGCAAAATTAAAGTGAATTGAAATATCTGAAAGAGTACAAGTTTACCTTATTTCTTTGTACTAAAAGTTTCTGGATTCTATAGCAAACAAAGTAGGTGATTTAATTCAGGTGAATCATTACTCACAGTACAAAATAAATATAGTTTGTATTTTTCTACATAATACCCTTTAAAAACTGTCTAGAAGTTATGTTATTACACTATATATATATGCCCGAATACAAATAAGCACCTTCAAGTAAATTCAAACCCAGCAGCTTTTCAGCAGCAACCAGTGACTTATGAGGTTAACATGGTACAAGTTAAAGCAAAGCCAAGTGGTTAAATAATCTTGCAAATAATTTTCAATAGTTTCATATCTTTTCCATCTTCCTGTAAGCCTTGTCAATAGCATCTACAGAAATGTCATTGAATCAGAAGAGGCAACTGCTCACAAAAAACACCTCTTCACCCAAATATGTTCATTATACAAAGAAGCTGTAGAAGTTAGGTTCAAATTAAATTGTGTATACCATTTTGAAACAGTGTCTATGCAACCCTCAGTCACTGAACTTATTAATATACTCTTCTAGCTTAGTATAGTTCGACGTATTTATCGAGCATATATATACATATATGCATGTATCCCTGATTCAAATGCAATTACAGCCCTTTGAACAACTGACTAGGCCAATTATATCATGTTTTGTAGTGCAGTCTTCATAAGTAGTCATAAGGGGTTAACATGACTTGTAGTAACAATACTACTATTTTCAAGTTATCAATAAATCATTTTTCCCTCAAACAGAGCTTTCCTTTGTGTTAATTTAGATATTTCAAGTGACCATTGCCAGATTTTCTGATTGTGCATCTCCTAAAAAAATGGGCTACTAGAACGAATAAAATATATACTGATAATTCCTGAAAGGCAACAGCGTGATAAGAATAGTACTTATAGTTTATAGTT
>VZTN01029491.1:23261-34594 GCA_013400515.1 Erpornis zantholeuca | reverse complement strand
TCTGGCTGCGCAGCTGCTCATGGTTCCGGGGTGGTTCCCAGCCCCAGGGCCTGGCCCGTGCCGCAGCCCAGGGCTCGGGGCGGGAGGGGTGCCCGGGCCCGGGTCCGCACCGGACGCCGCCCAAAGGCCTCCCCCCCCCGGCCACCCCTCAGCGGGAAGCAGGAACGAAAGAGAGAATTCCCCCCACTACCGCATTCTTTAAGTATGCAAATCGCACGAAGCGCCACTGGATTAACAACTTGTCTATCAACTATGTTTCAACCTACTACCGCAGTGTAAACTTTTCTCAAAATACGTTTAGACTGAAAGCTGTGAGTTCTTGATTCACTGTTTTTATTTTAGGAGGAGATTTTACAAAGTAAGTGGGATTTGACATTGGTTCTGTTCTCATTTTTGGGGCTACTCTTCAGTTTAAGTATCAGGCCTGGGTGAAGAGGCATCTACACATACTCTGGCTGATTACCCTCAGCCCATTCATTCAAATGCCACAGGAATTTTGGAGGAGAGTTGGCTTCTCCTGTTTGCTGCATAGGTGTGCACTTGTGTTACAGTGAGAGGCAGGAAGTGTGTAATTTTCATGCTGGTGCAGAAGCTGGATGAGAGAAGAGATCTTTAGCTCTTGTTGCAGCTGAGTGGTTCAAACACTCAATTCCTGTTTCCCTCTGAGGACACAGCAGACAATCAGAGGGAGAAGTAACAGCTCAGTTACCAAGTGCTATCAGCTCCATCCAAGGGACCCAGCGGCCTAACAGTGACTAGTAGAAATGGGTTACTTTACTGCCTTGTTCCAAGAGATGTCATGCCATCCTATATTTATCCTATAAGCTTGCAATTCTATACAGCTGTAGGAAAGAAAGAATTTTCTGGATCTTGTTTTTCTGCAGTACCTAGTACAGAAGCATCCTACCCAATTTCTGGGACCCTAAGAATTATCTTAATATAAGTAAGAATATAGTAATACATCTGTTAGTATATAAAGCTATACCTGCTTTCCAGGCTTGCTGAGATGGCTTTATCACCAAGCTCATATGCCTTGCTTGAGAAGAAAGTGTGTGGTAGCCTCTTTCAACACTGAGGAATACCGACTTTCTTTTGTTGTGGAAAGCAATGTCTCTCTATATTAATATAAAAAAGAAAACTGTGATGGAATGGCTTATTAAAAGTTTTTCTGCCTTATTAGAAGGGATAATATGCTTTATAATACACACTGAATTTAAAAATAATATACCTGTAATATTAAGCTAGTAGAGAGCTATTAATTTCTTAGTATTTTTTCCTATCTGCAGCTGCCGTCTTTGTAAGAGCTGCTCTGTCTATATCTGTCACTTTAGCAAGTATGACACTAAATGTATGTCCACTAGACAGGAACATTTGCCAATGCCATATTGTGTTCATCTCTCAGCTTCCTGGCTCATGTTTACTTCTTTTGACCATAACTTGATGTGTTTTGGTTCCCTCTCCCACAGAAAGCTCCCTACTCTAAGGATACCATCCCTGTATGGTAACAGTATGTTCCCATCCTTGGCAGGGGTTGTGAGGAAGCAGATTGAGCACTTTTTGAATGTGTGGAACTGATTTAAGGAACGTTATCTTTTTAGGTACCATGACAGTAATTCATACTATTAATGATTCAATACAGGGAAATAAGTTTCCCAAATTGTAGTTGGAAAGCAAGAGGAAATCGTCTCCTCAAGATCTTTTAATAACCCAGTTATCAGATTAGCAATCTGTTAGCAGCCCAGATTGTCATGAGCAGGAACCTACGCACAATATGAGCTGTCATTTATTCTTAGAAACAGAAAGAAAATGCAGAAAAAATTGAGAAATTTTTATATCAAATAGTATTAAAGTTACCTTGTAATACTGGAACTATGCTCCATCATCACCAGGATCCAGGAAGGCCATAGATCACTGCAAGGGAAAAGCTGAAATAAAAGGAGGCTAAAAACAATCCATACCAAAGATCCTAACAAAAGAAAAGAATCCTTTGACATATCCTTGAGCTCCTGTAGAGAAAACAAGAAAATAAATAACAGGTACTGAGCTTTCTGAGACTTAAGAGTCCCAAATACTATCAGAGTGAACAGAACAGGGAAGCAGCATGGAATTTTTTAAACTTTATTTAACTGAGAGCATTTGAAATGCGGGGATCTTGCTACTAACACAATTCTGTTTTCCATGATTGTATCTTACTTTCTAGGGGTTTTTTTTGTTGTTATTTTGTTGGGGGTTTTTTAATGATGCTTCTGAAGCCCTGACATGTCAATTTTATGTCACATCATGGTGTGACTTGAGTAAAATGTGGGGTTTACTGGTTAACTCTGGGGGAAATCATTCAAACTGTGTCTTCAGCAGGAGAGCCCTGGTAGAATATTGCCAAATATCTGAAATGCTTGATACAGCAGCTGAAAAGAGGTTAGAATTGGAGGCTGTCAGCAGACTCCCCCTGTATTGTTTTTTTATTTATATCTCAAAATTACTTGTATAAAATGAACAGAAGATCAGTAACAACTTTTGCCTCTGTCAAAAGTTGGCTTTGATTCCTGTTTCTAAAAATTCCATCTCACAAGCCCTCTTGTGTTTCCTTCAAACTAGTCAGTCTTGGCTATTCCCTGAAGATCAAAAAAATAAATAGGATTAATTTATAAAATATTTGTTTTTCTACCTTTACATAGTCATTGTGAACAATCACTTTATTAAACACTTGCAGAGGTAATATAAAAGTCAAGAGACTCCACCGTTTGAAATAGGACATTTTGAGAGTGACTCTTTGACCTGCTGCAAAAACTGTATTAGGTCTATGCTTTTGATAGCTACCAGAAGTATTCCATAGACTGTGTAATTGATTCTTCTTCCCACTTCTTTACCTGGTTGTGCGATTGTTTTATTACAGAATTGCTTTGTGGTAAAATAAACTCAGTGAGAACTGTAAAAGCTGTAAGAACCTTTAAAGAACTTCTACAAAAAAGTTTTCTTTTTCAAAATCTTTGTTGTCTGTATGCCGTCATACAGTGACTGACTCCATGTTGCTGTCACAGCAGAAGGAATTTTCCTAAAATATGATGGTGTTGGTTTTTACTGTGGTAAGATTTGGTGTGCACTGACACAGGTGATGATACGTTGCTCTGTGTGGTAGTGAGCGCACTAGAAAGTGAATTTGCTCTTCTAGTTTACAGCTAGGTGATTTTCCTACATCTCTGGAAACAACTGATATGACTGGGACTTATTTCAGAATGGGACTGAAATAAAGCATGTATATTAATTCTTAAAACTTTTCATTTCCTCAGCCTCCCATGAGGGGTTTCATATTAGGTTTGTGTTTTTCTAAGCTGTACTTTCACAACTCTCCATACTGCAAACAACTGTTTGAGATGGATTTCTGTGAACTGGGAATGATCTAGACACCTCAATGTACTTTTACAGACAAATGTGATTGAGATATGTAATTGAAAATCAAGGCAGATGAAAAGCTTACGGAGTGTTTTATTTAATGAGGAACAGAGCTCAGGTAATTTTTTGTTTTTTTGTAAGTATTAACTTATATTTAAGATGAATATTGCAAGACAAAGTTTCTGGGTTGAAAGTGATGTGATTCTTCTTTAATTTTTGTTATCCATTGACCATATTTAAGCTTTCAGTATAAATTTGCATGAGCAAATACTTTTAAATGCATGGAGTACTTTGGATTATGGAAAAGGATTGAACTGGACTCCTCTCTAAGTTGCCATGCCTGTGGTGCCTCTAGCAGGGAAACGAGCAAACAGCTGACATCCTGGGATGTGGTGATGCAGAATGGTTTGAGTTGGTGCCCAGAGTATTCACCCTCTCAAGTGCTCAGTAACATTTTGTTTTCTAGTGCAAAAAGCAAAAATAATTTCCCTTGGATGTTTCCAATGCAGGAAGTCATTTGATTAGTCTGTTCATTTCCTGTGTAGCTGTTAGATAAGTAAGTAAATTCTCTTGGTAGTTATTTTCTGAACTTTTAGGTATTATAATTCAGTCACACAGTGACTGAAAAATTCTGGAAGAAGACTCATTTCATTACTGTAGGCTTAGAAGAAATTAAATGAAGGATGTCAGGCTTTCATTGAAACATGTAAAATATGCATGAGCCTTATGAATTTAGTAAGTATGGAAATTTACCCAAGTCAAACTGAAATAGCCTGTTTTGATGTTTGTTTCAGTGGTCTCTAAGTACATTCACATATGGCACTGCATTCCTCATAGTCAGATTGTCATATACACTGTTAAATGTAGAGATCAGGATTATATGTAAAAAGTGACTCAGTTAAATTTCCTCTCATAATGCATTTTTGGTTTGGCACTATGAAGTTCTATTCAATATCAGGAAAACTGCTTTGTTTTCCTGGTTGAGTCTATCATGATAGATAATTTTATTTATCTGTAAGCATTTTTCATAATTTTGGGAGGTATCTGGCAAAAAATGTATCCCTTCTTTACTGCATTAGAAATGCCGGTGAGGCAGAGACTGAGGTAAGAGACTGAGATTGGCAATGTGACTGTTGAGGTGCCAGTGTCAGGATCTGTCTCCACCCAGATTACAAACTGTCATATGTGCTCAGTGACTCTGAAAAAGGGTGCAGTAACTGCAGACAGTAAAAAATAAAATCCCAACAAACAACTCACAAGGCATTTATGTCCATTACTGTTAAAAGCTATATTTCTTTAAGAAGGGGTCTTCGTCTAGAACGGTAAGAGAAGAATGACTGTCAGGAAGAGCCTGCTGTTATCTCCTGATTAATAGCAATGAATGATAAATTGTTTCACCTAATGCATAGTTTGTAGTAACCAGCTATGACTGACCTATGTTTAGTTTACCAGTTTATCCAGAGCATCTCCTAGGGTAGCATTTGAACAAAGTCAATGGTGTCCCACTATGAGGCAGCTGAATTGAATGTCACATACCTTAGAATCTAAACCGTATTGTATTTATGATACAATGGTGTAGATGATACAAAGTAGGTCTTGTCAGAAGGTTATTCAGCTTCAAACCATATATATAATAAGTGATCAGACCAGACAACTTCACCAGACAACTGCTATTTTATCTAATGATTGAATGTTCATTTAAATATTTTTAAGCGTTTTTTCTCCAAGTTGTTGAGCAAGAAAATAAATGAAGAGTGAAATACAGATGTTCAAATATATATGGCTTATTAATTAGGTGTATTGCAACAGCTTTCAGTGGGTCTCAAATGTGCAAATAACAACTTAAAATGAGAATTGTATTTTAAAACAAAATTTCCTATTCTTCAAACATGACCGTTTTCTGTTCTACGTCATTTAATTCAGTAATCAAAAATCTACATTTTACAAATCATTGCTCTTCTCACTTCCCATGAGCAGAATGCAAGGTTTTATTTTCTCATTTAAATTATTTAATAAGCTTTATTGCAAAATGTAACACTGCTCTTTGATTCCAAATGAATGGGTCCCTATATTATCTAAAGTTTTAACAAGAAGGTACTCTGTGATTTTGACAAGAAAATTTCAATATGCATGTGAGCTTGAAGAAGAAGGAAAAAAGATTAAATGGGAAGGTCGGAAGAATCTCATTAAGTTTGTCATTAAATCTTGAAGACTGAAACACTGACTAGGTTCCAGCTACCTGAGATTGGCTATAAATGTCCATATCATCCATATCAGGGGGTCAGAATGTCCTTTTAGGACTGGAGGAGGGTGCAGGTTTCTGAGCACGGGCAGTGGGTGAATTATGTGCCAGGCACCTTCCACTTCTCTCCAGAGGCAGAAGGAAGGAAAATATAAGCTCACTGCACTCATCTTGCACAGGACTGGTGTCTCACCACTGACACTGAGAAAATTTAATAATGTCACTATCAACAGGATTCATGTTTCTCCAGTCACTGTATTTCCAGAAACAGCACAGACTTTGTAACATGTCTGTTACCTTGGATGTGTCTCTATGTGTGAGTATACATTTGTTTAATATATGGAATGCCTATATTATAAAAATTATTGTATTACAGCAGATAAACATAGCTCTTATTATTATAAATCATGTCAGAGAAAGGTTTTAGAGGAACCTGTGTTTGCTCTCAAAATGCACACTGTATTGAAATTAGCTTTTACCTGTTGTTGTAATTGAAGGTTCCGCTGTATTAAAAAAGATATGTAAAACCTGAGAAAGGAGTTGATCAATAGTTAACTCATGTAAACACAA
Source organism: Erpornis zantholeuca (assembly GCA_013400515.1). Classification (NCBI taxonomy): domain Eukaryota; kingdom Metazoa; phylum Chordata; class Aves; order Passeriformes; family Timaliidae; genus Erpornis; species Erpornis zantholeuca. Next base: position 28,392 of record VZTN01029491.1, on the reverse strand, counting down.
GTTAACTATTAAGAGACAGCAAATGTTAATCACAAAGCCTAAGAAGCAGGATTTGCTTTAATCTTGTCAAGATAAGATTTTCTGTTGAAAACCAGCACAGAAACTGCTGAATCATCCAACGAAGGACTGTGCATGCTCCAGAAAGAAAGATAAAAAATCCATTGTGATGAAGACTACTAATCCTCATCAGGAAGACCCACAAGGAAGAAGAGGAGCCTTCCTCAACGCGACCACCAGAGTACGGAGCACATGCATGGCGCGTATGCTAATGATATTGTGAGAAACACTATAGGGGATTGGTTTTCATAATTTTGAGGTGGTACTTAAGGGTGTACTGTTACTGTTATTGTGTGTTTAATGATGTTAATGGATGTATTAGGATTGCACTGTTACAGTTGCTACATGTTCTCTTCACCACTAGGTGGTGAGTTAAGGGCTCTTGAGGGGAGGGAACTGGGTGTCAACGTCTGAGATCTAATTAACATAAAGGGATAATCTGAGGAAGACCACTGGACGAGATGACATGCCAAGCAAGGAGCCCCTAGACAGTCATTGGACAGATCGCAAACCAATGAGGAGCCCCTAGGAGACAATGAACCAATGAGGACCTGATGAGGCAGGGCTGGGGGAGGGGCCATAAGAATTATATCCTTAACTCCAACGGGTGTCCTCTACTGCTGTCTGATGGTAGTAGAGCACTCGGTAATGTATCCCTCTGAGTTGGTGGTTTGATTTTTTTATCAATTAGTCCCCTATTCTCATTTAATAAACTTCCAAACTTTTATGTCATGAGCCTGTTTTTCAATAATTAATGACAATATTAATGACTTCGGATAAGTAATTTGTATGATCACTCTTATCCCAAGGAATGTGATGAATATTCATACATTTTACCCATAATACTGGACTGTATGGAGTGCTGTGGGTGTGTGTTAGGAGGAGCAATCCCCCACGCACCCAGCGCTGAATAAAGCAAATATCCACTTCCCTGACTCTGTTTCTTAAGTGTAATAAACGAGGCTTGGACTTCTAAAAAGAAAAGTCACTCGTTTATTTAAAAAAAATAAGCGAGAGCTGGAACCTAGGAGTAGCCCAGGCTCCCCACTCGACATGACAGAATAACAAAAACAACAGTGTAACACACTGGGTGCTCCCTCGGATACAAGCTCCTCAGAAGAACCAGGGGCGGAGCCCCGGCACAGTCTTTATACCCTTTGTGGGTCCGTGATTGGCCCTCACAAGTCCCGCCTCCAGTGGCTCGTTCCTAGGGGTTCGATTGGCTCGCTGTCCAGTCCATCCAAAGTGCGTTGAGCAATTGGTCCACTTCCTGGCCAATGGTCTTCTAAGTTGTTGACATAATTTCATATTTTATTACCCTATAGAATATTCCAGAGAGTTCTCCCTCTTTCCACCAGCCTACTATCCTTTTCCCGTAACATCCCCGCTTAGTGGTTACACTGAAACATTATAACGGTACAAATACGCAATGGGAGGCACCCCCCCTTAACTTATTAACTCATCACCCCCCACATCAATCAACATCACATCCAGAACATCAACCTCATTTATAACAGAAGTGTCTCTTAGCCCAGTTTGGGGTGATTCAAACCTCAACCATATTAAGACTAAAATGGTAAAAAACCACTTGTATTAAAAAGCGAATAGAGAAAAAAAAAAAAAAAGTTCTAGGTATTTTAAAAAAGTAAAAAACGCCACTCTATATCAAAACTACAAACTGTAATAAATCAATCATCTAAAAAACCAACCTTGTTTAATAAAACAGCTAATAACAAACCAGATTAAAAAGCACACAAGAAAACACCAATGGTCTAAAAAAACATTTTTTAAAAAAGGAGAAATTAATTCTATTAAACCAAACCATCTAAAACCCCAACTGCATTAGAAATGATATGGAAATTCTTAGAAGTGTAATATTGTTGGATGTTAGGATTTTTCTTTTTTTTTTTCTTTCTCCTAGGGAATTTTCTCCCATTTGTTGCTAAGAGACGATAACTACTGATACTTAAAGGATAAAGGAAATGGCCAAGGTGGGGGAAGAGTGCAGCTGGCTACTCTCTTACCTTTCTCTTGGCTTTTTCTTGGGAAGGGCAGAGATACCACAAGATTTTGGCTGGGGGCAAGGGGCTGGGTTCAGCTCTTAGCTTTCTCTCACTCGGCAGTGGAGGAGAAAGGTGGAGGGGTTGCTTTCTGCAAGGAGAATCCACTGCCACTAGAGAGCCCAATCCTTTACTACTTCTTCTTTACTGTGGATGAGTCTTTGCTCGTAAGAGCAGCCATTGGACTGGGGCCTTATTAACACCCAATCTGACCGGAAAGGACCCTCACCATCTACTGGGGTGTCCCAAATAAAACCCCGGCACCCCAACCTCCTCTACATTCCCAGAGGGGTGCTGTTATAAATACATATTGTATTGTTGGCTTTTCACAAATATTAAAATGAATGTCATATGCGTAATATTAGAAAACTTAGTTGCATAGATATAGTTTCTTAGAAATAGTAGTGTGATTTCCTAGGATTATAGCATGGTAAGTGGTCGCCCTGGATTTTAGCCTTCTGATAGCTGTTTACACTTTTGCTATAGAGTTCTCACACATTTTCTGTAAACAAAGTGGTGTTTCTGTAACCATCTCTCTTGTTTTCATTCTATTCCTGGTAGAAGGAGTTTGTGATAAACTTCTATCTGAACCAGTAAAATTAAAAAAGAGAAAATCTCACTATCCAATCCACAAAGTTCCAGAAAAATGTATAAAAAGCAGTGAAAGAATTAAAACCTTCCCTTTTACTGTCCACATCCACTCTGTGCNAAACCTTCCCTTTTACTGTCCACATCCACTCTGTGTTTGTGTGTGTTCATTTCGTGTTCTCTAACGACAATAAGTAGAATACTCCTTTTTGTTCATGTAACTAACTTAGAATAGCAAAGATAAGCAAGGAAGTTCCCTACACTGCTGGACCGTCTGGATGAAGATAACAATGACAGGCCTCAGAACCCAGAAGGAAGAATTTATTGATCAGGAAGTAGAACACAGGATAACCAGAGTATTTGGTCAGCAGAACTAGACCACAATGGATTGTCAAATTTTAAACAGACCTACAGAGGCAGGGTGGGGGAGGCTTGAAACTGAAAGAAGGAATATTTGAATGATGCATATAAATCTATGAATATGTATCAGACTCCTTGGCAGACACCTGTTATTCAAACCAAGACAGATACATATAAAATACATATATATGTGTGTGTGTATATATATATATACACACTTATAAATAAATTGTAGAAAAAACAAAAATAGAGAAAGTAAAAACTCTGCTGTATAAGCAACCAACTATATCAAAATTAACTGCACTGAAACAACCACATAAAAAACCCACAGCACTGAAAACCAACTGTATTAAAAATATCTGTTAAAAAAACCCCAACTGTAATGTAAACCACAGTTTAAAAAAGAAGTTATATAAAACACAACTAGGTAAAAAGTCCATTCCGTAAAGCCCAGTCATGTAAAAACGCAACCCTATAAAAGCAAATGGTGTGAAAATCCAACAGTATAAAAACCCAACTGTAATACAAAACCAAGGCATAAATCCCCAACAATATAAAATCTAACCATACCAAATAGCACCCATATTATGAAAAACAACCATGTAAAAAAACTCACTGTAAAAACACCTATAAAAAATAACTGCTTTAGAAACAACTGTGTAAAAGGCAAACATATTTTAACCAATTATGTAGAAGCCAATAGTGGAGGGAAAAAAAGAGTACAAAAAAACTAGGGGGGACAAAAATCATCTGAAACCACCCATGTAAAAATCCAGCTATACCAACCCCAACTGTATTAAACCAGCTTTATAAAAAAAGGTTACAAAAACCAACTTTCTTAAAACCAAATGTGCAAAAAACAGCTGGGTTGAAAACCAACTGGAGTAAAAACAGCTGTATAAAAACCAATTGTGTAAATGCCAAACATAAAAACCTGACAATGCAGAAGCCCAAGCATATGAAAAATGAACATTCTAAAAACTAAGTATATTACAATATGGAAACATAAATAACCAAACACATTAAACAGCCAAAGAATAATGTTGTTACATGTATAAAGAAGGCCAACCAAAAACCAACTGCATAAATCCCAAAAGTATGGAACACACCAGTAGTAGAAATACAACTGGATGCCAAAACCCAATTGTATTACAACCTGACTGCATCAAAAGCCAACCAAATCAACTACTAACAGAGTAGAAGCAATCACCTGGAATAAACAACCATGGTAGAAATGCCCAACTGTATTTAAAAGCCAAAATGTAGTAAACAAAAAAGTGCTTAAAACCCCAACCCTGTTAAAACCAACCATACCAAAAGATTAACTGTAATAACAACCACTGTAAAAAAAGAAAAAAACTAAAATCTGCCACATCTAGAACCCTCACCAAATTAAAACCAGCTGTGTAAGGGTAAAAATAGAGAATTGTTTATTAAACAAAAGTTTTAGAATAAACCACATAAAAAAATACAAAAGTCTAACCATATTCAACCATGGAAAGAACCTAATATAAAAACCAACAGTATAGAAAGTATAAAAGAAAATATAAAATCAGAGTACAAAACACTAACTCTAGAAAAATCCAAAGCTTAAAAAACCAAACCACATAAAGGATCCAATGCATAAACATCCAACCTTTTGTATAATGTGTTGGTTTTGCACAGTCTGGGTTTTGGTAGCAGGGGGCGACAGAGGTGGCTTCTTGTGAGAAGCTCCTGGAAGCTTCCACCATGTCCAGCAGAGCCAATCTCTGGTGGTCCTGAAGATGGACATGCTGCTGGCCAAAACTGGGCCAATGAGAGAAGTTGGTAACGCCTCTGTGATGACATATTTAAGAAGAAACTCAAAACAAAGTACACACAGTTTTTCTTCTAGTCCGAGAAGAGGAGGAGGTGAGAACATGTGAGGGAAAACAACATGGAGACACCAAAGTCAGTGATGAAGGAGGGGCAGGAGGTGCTCCAGGCACCAGAGCTGAGATGCCTCTGCAGGCCATGGTGAAGATCATGGTGAAGCAGCTGTGCCCCTGCAGCCCCTGGGGATCCATGGGGGATGCAGAGATCCA
>VZTN01029491.1:3688-23219 GCA_013400515.1 Erpornis zantholeuca | reverse complement strand
GAGGACTGCACCCCAAAAGAGAGAAAGAGAGAGACACACAGTGCAGCAATTTTGGGAGGACTCTGTGCCCTTGGGAGGGGCTCTCACTGCTGCAGGTGCAGTGGGGCTGCTGCTCGTGAGAGTGGACCCAGGCCAAGGGACCCCACAGCCCCACAGGGGAAGACTCCTCGCCCAGAGCAGTGGAAGAGAATCTCGGTGATGGACTCACCAAACCCCTGTGCACTGTCTCCCTGCACTGTTGGTGGGAAGGAGGGAGGGGCTGGGGGAAAAGGTGTTTTAAGGGTTTATTTTACTGCTCATTTTCCTCCTCTGATTCTGTTAGTAATAAGTTCACTTTTTAACTTTAAGTTAAGCCTGTTTTACACTTGAAGTGTTTTTTCCTAGTCCTTATCTCAACTAGTTAAGTCTTGGTTACTTTTTTTTTCCCTCTCTCCTCTGCCCAGCTGTGGCAGGGATGGCAAGTGATCGACTCTCGTGGTGTTGGGCCAGTGTCAAACCAAGACAGTGTTAAACAGTATTTGAAAAATACATAAAACCAACTGTTTCTAAACTGAACCATTAAAATCCCAACTGGATAGAATACAATAGTGTTAAATTAACTAAACCTTATAACTAAATTAACTAAACCTTATAACTACCCCAAAAGTGTAAAACCCTACCAGCAACAAAGAAAATACTGATTTACTGCTCTTCTTCTTTCTCTGATTTTTCCAGGTCAGAAATTAAATTAAAGGTGTGTTAATTTGACATTCACCTCATAGTTTTCAGTAAGCTTAAAAAGCCATCCACAGCCCATTGGACTCTTTAAGTACTGTTGGTCCTGTCAGGCCTCGTCCTGCTGTTAGATTATTGTTTAATCAATTACATACTCTTCCCCTCTGTGCAAAAAAAAATGCAAAAGCTTGTGTAGAAAATCAGTTGTATACATCAATTAATCTATATCCTAGACTTAATTTAGTTATGGGACTTGACAAGGTCAAATATTTATTTAGAATATTAATATGGTAACATATTTATGGTAGGCTGTCAAAACTGACGTGGGTGTTGTGAGGGCTTTTTGACTCACTGCTTTACTGGTTTGATAATGTTTTAACCCTCTGAACTCAGCTGAGTTTCATTGGTTTACAGACATCAGAGTGAAATCTGAAGAAGACATTATTAATAAAAACAATTCCAATTTTAAAATTGCATGCAGTTGTATCTTCTAAGAGGATTGTATTGTCAGGCTGTGATCCCATTCTGAGTCGTGGCAGACAGGCAACTGACAGAGCTATAATTTTACTGCTGAAAATACTGATCCAATTCCTCTGTGGGATCATAACAGAATCTGAATGTATTCCTGCTATTGGTATATGTATACATTCATTAGCTGAAGTGGTGTATGACCTTAATCTATAAAAATACTCTAATTAGGAACATTTAATAAAATATTTCCATATGCACATTCAAAACATCTGAATGTATGTAGGTTTCACATGGATGCTCTTTCTGGCTTGGGTATTACCAACAGAAATAGGCATTAGGTAGCAGAGTTTGAAAAACCCTTTCCTTCTAAAAACAGACTTTATCAAATTACCTCCAGCTCCTTCACTGACCAAAGAGGAGGAATAGTCTGTAGAATTGTGAATTAAAGCAGAAGTTTTTACTGAAACATGAATTGAGGGTTATAAGGCTGCTTGCTTGATTACAAAGGAAGATTCACAGCCTCACTAGGCTGTTTACAAGTAGGTTTGTAAATTGTTGTTAAATCACTCGTGTTCAGCCCCACATGATTCAAGCTGTAGCTGTGGACCTGCATTAAGGGGTTGTCTGGCTGAGCTGTGGCAGGGTGGTGAGGGGTGAAGGTTTGGTAGATCTGCCTGAGTCTCACCATTCATGAAAAAATTTCTGGACTGTCAGTTAAAATGAAAATGGAAGTTGAGGGAAAAAAAATTATCTGTAGCTTGAGAAATATGATGCAAGTCAGTCATCACAATGTTGTGGAAACCTTATACCAGTTTTATAAAGTAACTTCTCAGCAGAGCCATACTTTACAAAATAAGTCACTTTTTAAGACAGAAGCAGAGCATGTCATTTCAGCTGGTGTAATGCACTGTAACATTTAATTTAATGTTTAAAACCCATTGTTTCAGGACACTAACCCCTCACAGTAATGGACTTGGCAAAGAGAGGTAAAGATGTCTCCACCAGCAATACTGAATATGTGGGGAATAAATTCTATATTGACCTGTCATGGAACTCAGTAGTGTCAAATATATAATTTTCCTTAGCAGACTGTGTCAGTGATTTAGGAGCTAGTACAGTATGAGAAATAAGCAGTCACCTGATCCTACCTTAGCCCTGCTTTCAGAGTGCTGACATAATGGGAATGATTGGGCTTGTGTGGGGATTATGTGCTGGGACATAGGCAAAGGTACACAATACACATTTTATGCCATGTCACTTTCTTTAAAAACAGTCATGTTTATTTCATTGCTGCATAATTAATGAGAGAAACGTCCAATTTCCTTCCCAGTGCCAGAAAATTTGTCTTCCTCAAGTCTCGGGCGACCGTTCCCTGATTACATAAGTAGATAAAATGTACATGGGGAGAGAAAAGTCACTTTGTCAAACACTAACCTGATGGTGTGTATGTATGTATATACTCTCCCTTGATCATTCCTATACTACCTTTTCTCTCTTTGCTAATTACAATAAGTTCAGTTTGTCATCTTCATGCTATAAGACCTTCTTAGTTTCTATAATTCTCCCTGATTCATGTAACTGAGGCCACTGGCAGCTCTGACCAGTTCCGAATGGGTTGGCCTGGAGAGGTTGTAGAGTCTTGATCCATGGAGATATTGAAACCCAGCTGGAACCACCCTGGTGTGTTGCTGTTCCTGCTTGAGCAGGGGATGGAGGGCATCTCCAGAGGTCACACCAACCTCAACCATTTTGTGATTCTGTTTTTGCATCATGATTTTATCAGCTTGGGCTCCTCTCAAAGCCTCATGAACTCAACCTGAGATCAAATCTAGTATCCAGCTGTAATTGTGAGACCTTGCTGAAATCTTTTGCATGGTTGGTTTTTGTTTTTTTTTTTTCAATGGGAGTTGTCTTCCTCAGAAGTAAAATTTAGTTCCGAGAAAGAGTTTCTCTCATCCTTTTCTGTATGGAAAGAAATATCTACAAAAGTTTGGTCATGAGCAGATTTAGTTATTAGGAATATTTGGTGGGGGAGAGGGGGGTTGAACACTGGTAGTCCAGGTTCAGGAGGGCTTCTGACTGTGTGACAGTCTCCTTTTTTCACATACATGGCTCTCCCCCATCTTCTCCAGTCTTAGAAGTTAGTTTGGAGTAATCCCAGTGGCAAACCAGTATTTTAGTTTCCCAGACAATTATTTCCATTATTTATACTCTGTAAACCCTCGGCCATTTTCTAAGCCATGATGCCTCACAGCATAGGAAGGTGCTTTCTCACCTTGCCACCCAAGCAGAGGAATGCTTTGCCCACATATGCTCATTGTCCTGTATTTCTGTTTGACTCAGGAAGATCACTGAGATTTTTTTCCATGCTATAAGTCACTCAACTGTATTTTCCAAATAGTCTTTCTTCTAAGCCCATTTTAATGAACTGAAAAGGATGGAGTGGGTCTGCTTAGGGGTTAAGACTTTGTAATTACTGAAGGAAATTAAAGGCATTGAGCAGTTTTATCACATTTCCCCAAAGAACAGGTTCTAGTTCAGAACAATGTGTGTTTCTTTCTATTTTGCACCTGACTAAAGTGGGCATATATTCCTGGTGTACCATAATGAGAGACAATTTAATTTCTTTTTTCCCATCTACTTGTAGTAATGTCATGAGCCTAATGTATCTTATCTTCTACTCTCAAAAATGCAGTAATTGAGGCACAGAGAGCTGATGCACTTGTTCTTCACCTGAAGGTGGTAGTAGAGCAAATCGAAGGAGGCCTGTGCAGCACATACAAGACTGTAGCAATTGTCCCCATTATAAAAAATACTATCACTGCCTGTATACCAAAGTAAATCTTTTTTTCCTGTGGAAGGCACACGATGCCTTTAATCTGTATGTGGCCAATGGTTTGCTTTGTATAAAAATGAATATTATTATAATTTGTAATATATGATTTTCCTAAGGTCACATTTTGCTGTGTGCTTTAAATGTATTTTGTGCAAGTCCAATGCTTTGAAGCAGTCAGTTTGTGGTTCAGTATAGGAGTTCCACTCTGCAGAAAACATGCTTAAGCAAGATGTGGGAAATGTTTGCTTCCAAAGAGATTGCTCCAGAATTAAATTAAATATGATAAAAAATCAATTTACCATGATACAATTTGTCAGTGACTCAGTGATAAGGGCAGCAGCTGCAAGAAGGTAGGAGATGAGCTTTCAGGGCAGGGAGTGCTGTGTGGGTGTGTGAGGCAGTGTTAGGGGAATGGCTTTATGCACTGAAGCTGCAAGATGAAACAGAATGGTGTTCTTTGCCTAGAGAATGCTGATAATGAAGTGCTGTAAAAAATATTAAAAAGTTTATTCATTAGAGACTGTCCAGATTTATCTAGAGCATAGTTCTGATTTGGATTATAAAAAAATCAACACTGTATTGTTGAGGAAGTGAAGAAAAACGCTTTGAAAAATTCATTGAGAATGTTGGGATTTTGATTTAAATTTAATTTCTGTGAAAGCCTACATAGTGGTTGTTTTTTACCTTTAGATAAAGTTGAGGAGGGCTTCTATTATCTCCAGTGTAACACTATCACAAGATGTGATTCATTTAATAATTAAGTGGTAATGAGAAATTAGTTTTCAGCATATTCTAGAAGAACAATAGGTAGCTTTTACATTTGGAGCTATTTCTTTAAGGAGATCAAGGAGAAATTTCAGCAAGAGTCAACTTGAGTCATATGCTTAAACCTGACTGAATTAAGGAGAGAGGAGGATAGCTTTCAAATTAGACATTTGCTGAAATGCTACTCTGATTCTTTCAGAAAAGATTCTTTTCAAAATCAGGCCTAAAACTGGCCATACAACAGCAATCATCACAAAATTTCTCTCTCAAATAATTCAGATTGTGAGTACAATCTTTCGTCTTCAGACTGGCATTTAGAGGAAAATGCAAAAGCATTTATTTCAGGTCTCACTTGGGTAAATTTGATAACTGATTCAGGGAACCAAAAGAAATATATATCTCCAGTGATGTGTTCACAAAGTCTTTTTCGGAGTAAAATAATGCTTTTTGAAAGCTTGAATGTCTTTTTTCCTGAATATAAGTATTCGCTGAGTTACTCAAAGACATTCAAAAAGAGGGATATAATACTGAAAAATTCATTCATTGCAGTGAATATGGAGTTGTCATGTCTGGCCACTGATTTGCTGCCAGTTTGAGTCAGTGTTGCCTGGGCTTTTTCAGAATTCTGATATACTTTATAAATAAGTGAATTAATTTCGTTTCAGTGGGCAAATAGCCATCACAGAAAATATCTGTTATAAGGGTAATTGCTAGTCATAATACAGATTTATGGCACAGGGTAAAATTAAAAATACCAGGAATGGAGACTGAAGTATTCTTTCATCTGGGAAGAGATGAGGTACAGGTTATCCCTCGGGTATGTTGAAGCCAGGATAAACATTTTGCAAAGTTGTTCAGAGGGACTGTGGATTCACTGTGCCAGATGAGTTACATGAAGGAAGGAGGACAGTGCACAGCAAACAGAACCATGCACAGTCTAGGCTGATGGGAGCTGAGGTTCATACTTTTGTTGAGGAGCTGCCTGTGGAAGGAGAGAGAAATATCATGTAAAACAGTGAAACTAAGCTCTGGACTGAATTGAGATTTTTTTTCTCTCTCTTTAGAAATAAGGTTAAAAAAAGTCATAGGTGGGTAAGCTCTCCTGGGGGGTATTTGAATCTCAGGCAAAGAAGTAAAAGCCTGCATGGAATAGAAACCAGTACAGTATTTGGACTATTTTATAACTTGTAATAAAAAAAAGACTAAAATAATAAAATTAGTTTTATACTGGATTAGAATAGTTATAAAGTGATTTAATACTGTTCTCTAGATGGTATCATATTTCTATTGAGAATGACTGTAAATGTTCTTTCTCCTGCCATCTCTTTAGTCATCCAGTAGTCTAAGTAATGATACTGGGGACTGGAAAAAGGAATGATGGAAGGTGCTGCACAGGTACCAGAAGTTTCCTAAACTCCAGGAATTGTGACAGAGCCTATTATAGACCAGGCAGGCCTCAGAATATTCTGCCAACAGCACTGAGGGCAGCAAGAACTGAAGTCTTTCTCCATAATCCCAAGAGTGTTATAGGCAGAAATACTTTTCACACCTGAAAGCAGAGTGTAGCTTTATCTCTTGTGGGGCTTTGGCCAGGAGGCCTCACAGCAGAGCTGCTGAGCATCGCCAGTGCTCTCCCTCTCTCTCTCTTTCTGCCTCCTGTTAATCAAAATAATCTTCTGGTTCAATCTGTGCCAAGCTTGCCAGCCCAAAGGCACTAGAGTAGCTTTTAAACCCCACTCAGCTCTTTTGGGAATCTCCTAATTGCACACATGGTTCTTCTTAAAAATGTCATTTATTTACAGGTCATACTGTTTTCTTCTGAATGCTCACAAACCATATGTTGCAAAACAAGTATTAGGAAATGTTTTAGGAAGCCAGGACTTCCCATGGGAACATGTCTGCAACTAGATCACACAAGAGTGCATTTCTCCTCTTTCCCTTAGTGCTATGCCCCTCGATTTCCAAACATAGCTGGCAGATAATTGCCTGCTGACTGGTAGATCTTCTTCATTGCTGGAATTTTACACTGTGAATTCATCTTTTTGATCAGTATAAATCCTTGTAGTTTCTTGTAAGAGTTGTAAGTTTTGAGAAAAGGGGAAAAAGAAATTTATTGTAAGAACAGTTCTCATTGTCACAATATTGTTCTTATTAACACTATCATAGGAGTTTTGTTTGTTTGGATGCCAGTTTGTTTTGGATGTTTCTAAAATCCTCTTGATTTGGGCACATATATAGAATATAAGAGAGATTTTCTGAAGCACAAGAAGAGACTCAATTTTTGTCTACCACTACAGCTACTGTCTTCATAAATAATACCAATAATTGGTCTATTAGAATCCCCTGTAAAATTCTAATTAAATTTTGCTTCTGAATGGTGATCCTAGAAAAATACTATAATTTATATCAAAAGAGTATCATTTGCATTTTCAGCTGTAACATAAAATTAATTTAATTCCACTTCATGTCTTCATATAATTTTTGTGACATATAAACTTGCTCTTAATTACAAAGGAAAAATATCTAGTAAAAGCACACAAGACAATTAATCTCATGCCATCATATGGCTGTTTTTCAAAGTTTTCATTAGCTTAATCAATATTTGATGATACAGAATGATTTTTTTCTAGTTGGTTGGTTTTGCAGCCTTGTGATTGTACAGAAATATCCATAGTATGTTTGCAAGACTAATTTCTTGGCACAGGAAATTCATTTCTTTACCAAATTAATGAGTAAGTGGAGACTTTTCCTTGAGGAAAAGAGGCAGTAGGGAGATTAGTATGTTTTCCTCATGAAAAATAAGGGAAAATGTAACAAATTAGTTACAGAAATTCTAGAAAAAATGTCAAATAGATTTAAAAGCCTGTGACTTAGTTTTGCTTTCAAGAACATGGAAAGTGAAAGGTCCTCCTCAAACTCTTTATTAAGAATGGGTTAAGATAGCTAAAACCATGTCTTTTTAGGGCACCTGCACTGAGCATGTCACTCCTTCTGGCCCTTGCTGGATAAGCCTCAGCCACCCATATTTAAAGAGAGGGCAGTTGTTACCTACCAGCTGTCACCTTTAGCAATAAAAATTCTTTTGGTAATAACAATTGGAATCTCAGATTTTACTAAAATGCAAACTGTTAGGTCCTGGGTTCCTGCTGCCAACTGTGTGGTGTAGTCAGCTGAAATAAAAGCTCAGTGCACAAAGCTCTTACAGCAACACATGAAGGCAAAGGACACTTGAGTTTAAATACTGCAGCTCTGGAAAATGTGTAGAAGGAAATTTTTTCCCCCTGAAAATTAGACTCAGACATTAAAATGTGACCCTGTAATGTCCTTCAATCTAGTTTAAAAGATATCCGCTGGTTTCTGGAGCTAATGCTGTAGATTCCATGAAAAAAAGCACAGCTCTAAGTTAATTGCCAATGAGTCTGTTCAAGCACCATCATGTGGATTTTGTAAAGTGCTTCTATGTATTTAGCTTGGCATATGCTAAGCACATCCAAAGGGCTTAGAGAAGACATCACAACTGCAATCAATACCTTTTCCCAATGTTCTCAGTTGTGGTTCCATAATGATACTTTCCAAGCAATACACACATTACACCCCAGAGGGTTTGCATGAGTCAGGGCAAGCAGTATGTTAAACATCATACAAACATGGACTTGAAAGACCCTGCTATGGAAGAGGTTCCAATCTCAGTCTATGAAAAAGGAGCTATTATTGTGTTTTCAACTGAGTGGTTAATTAATTTTTCTCACTGTATTTAGGAAATCTGCAAGAGGCAGGATCTGAGTTCAGTTGTGCTTTACTGTCATGATTTAAAGCTTCTGCTGGTGTATGTTTGCACATACTGAATAGGGTCTGCAGGAGGATGCCTTGAACAAAGTGAAATTCAGCATTAAAAAAAGCCTACACTTTATGATATTCAGTATTGCAGCTGATTACACCCCCATGTTGTATCTGCTTTATGGACTCTTAATCCTTAAAAAAACCCTAAAAATTGCACAAATAATGTTCACTTTGAGAAAAAGCAATTCTTTCAATTTCAACACTCCTACCCCATGTCAGAGAACACAGTGTACTCTTATTAAAGTAAATATACTTTTAATGCCAACAGGGCTTAATTTTCTTGGTTTTGTTAGTATTTTCCCCTACTTTTTTCTTTTTTTTCTTTATTTGGCAAGGCACCAAAACGTGGGGGTTTTTCTCAATGAGGCAGAAATAGAATGAGACAGATGCACTGACCATGTGAATGCAAAGGGGATGATTTTGCTAATGAAAGATAATGTACTTGGGAAAAAAGACTATTTGAATAATAGGAATAGCAAATGTTTTGGCAGTGTTCCCTTGCAAGCATACCTGTGTCTGTTCAGAGATTACTTCCCAGGAAACAACATTACCAGCTGGCCAAGATAGTTATGAAAATAGCATTTAAGATCCTGGGCAACTGGCACATGGAGCCACGTGGCATGTGGGTTTTTGCATCAACCTATTCCAGCATTATAGGAAAAGCTAATAAGTTTATGGTTTCTCCAAGTCTTGATGGCACCTCCTTGGAGCTACTTAATCCTGACTCCAGTGAACCTTTTAGATTCAGCACAACCCAACTGGAGAAGTCATGCATGGTTTTAGAACATTTTTGTGAGAGAAAATATCATTAAGATCCAATGATTTTCAGACTGTAGGTTGTGAACCTCTGATGGTCCAAAGTGTAAATGAGACCCTTGTTACCACTTGACCAATCCAGGGCACTTTGCTAACAGTTGGGAGTTAGAAAAGTCTAGATTTGTTTTGAAGCAGCAGCATAATAACATCAATATAAGCAAGATTAGTACTCTCTTTTAAGAGAGATGGTTTCAGATGTATTAGTATTTGTACTAATAGAAGCAGTTTTAAAGTCTGATGACTGAGAACTTGCCATTCACTTGAAAGTCATATCATTCCTTTATTTGCTTATTTGTGGTCATTTTTGTGTAAAGGAATGAGAGATTAATAATTATTATTGAGACAGGCTAAAATTTTTCAAGAATTATTTATGAATCTGCTAAATATATTTTTATGGAGAAGGGATTTACCATACTCCTTCCAAAAAAGCAAGTAATCTTCTATCTTACATATATTTACAGGATGCTGAGCGCTGGGAGGCAGCAGGGTGAACCTCAGCCTCTCCTTGCCCTCCTAGCAGTAGAGCAGCTTTGGTAGCTGGGTTTGTTTTTTTTTTTAATGTGAGATTATGTTAAACTTCTTGATTGTCTCTGATATATGTATATGCATCTCTTTGTGGACAGCCAGGGGGTCTCTGTTGGTGGGACCCGAGATGCAGCAGCTCTCCCAGAGAGAGGTCCCCACGGGGCAGCTCTCCAGGAGCAGCTGTCTTCTGGCTGTTCTGGGAACCTCGGCAAGGCAGGTGGCCAGAGGTCATCAGTGTTCAGCTCTTCAGTGATTTTAGCTCAGTGATTCCAGCTCAGCCTTGCGAGGTAACCCCAGGCCGAGTCAGGGAGGAGAGACGAGGAGCCTCGTATAGCAATTCTGCCAGGGTAGCTTTATTTGTCCAGCATCCCAGCAAAGGGGGCTAGGGACGAAGCTTCCCTAGGGGTCTGGGGAAAATCCAGGGGTTCTTACAGGGATACAGAGGTGGGTGTGAGGGATTAGGGGCCAAAGGGTTACAAATGATCTACATAAAATCTCCCTATTTTTGTGGGCCTAGTTTCTCTCACCATGACCAGAAAGTTGCTGTCTTATCCAAGGGGTCTGGCAGAGCAGTTGTGCAATTCTTCTTATCTCTTAGCAAGCCTCCCTCCAGGGCAGGGCCCTGGTGAGTTTATCTGCCTCCACATCTTTGCTTGCCTGCCTTCTCATTGGAATTTATACCTCTGTATATGATATTATCGCCACTTGTGAATTGCTTTCAAATTGTATGTGTGAGCAACGTCCTAGAATGTCTCCAGGTACAAGCACATAAACCATTTACAAATTTACATGATGGACACACTTATTCTAATATAATGGGACAGGGATATGGAAAAGGGACATAAGATATTTTCAATAAAAGGCAGCAGGACAGATTAGTGAGCATAAAGCTGAAGCAAGAATCAATAAATATCTGGCAAGATCCTTCTTAGGTAAGAGATAGAACCTCTTATGAAAGCATTTTCTTCCTGCATTTTCTAGATACTATAATTTTGCAATGCTAAAGCAAAGGTACTACCCTTATTGACACTGGGTGCAGTGTAGTCCACACAAAAACATGGATGGCGAATGAGAATAATTTAAAAAAGAAAACAATATAAACACTTTCAAGGGATCTCTCACACACAGATTTTTTTGCTTTTCAGTTAAAGACAAAATGTGCAGCAATTCCAAATTTTACCTTTTCACTCTCTCCCTGTCTACCTTTTGTACCCACTTTCTCAAAGCTTGCTGTTCCCACTGTAGAACATGACCCTCATGGAGTCACTGAGCAAAGCAACAGTCATGAAAAGCCTATTAAACCTTGGAATCCTCCTGTTGCAAAGAGAATTTGAAGAAACTTGGCCAGAGCAGTCAAAAAGCGGTGGGGATTTGGAATAGTTTGCAGGGTTATAAATATCAGCAAAATCAAACAGAAAAGACTGTACAAGTGACAGGAGTAAAACAGAGAAAAAAATCCAGTCTTTTTCACAAGTATTGAAGTTACCCCTTGTTCAGGTTTGGCAGTAAATACTGCACCATGTTCTGTCCTGCTGTAACACTGAAGGCTTCAGTGAAGACAGCTGTCTGGAGAAATGCATCACTGCCATATTTCACTGCTCATGAAGCATGTTTCCAGTAATGTTTTAGAGACTTAGATTCAGCTGCTACCTAGATGCAATTAAAAGCTCCTTCTCTTAAAGGTGCTACAAGCCTCCTCTCTTTCTAGTCATCTAAATATTTCCCTTTCCCATATTCTATTCCATTACAGAAGTTGGTCCAAGAGTTTCTTTTTTGTCCACTGCTCAAAGAAACCTCACAGTTTTGTGTAATTGTTGAGCTGCCTGTTCTGTTGTTTGTGCTGTTCTAACAACAGATTTATGGTTTATGTCAGTGTTTTGAGGTTTTCATTAGATCAGCTCAAGCTTCTTAGCACCCAAACCTTTCTCATATTTCTGTCATTCTCATTTTTGTTATCGTCTGAGGAGAGGAAGGGAAAATGGGGCCACATTCCAGAATGTCATTTGTGTGAAAACACAACCTAAAACAGGTTTCTGCATACAAACAGGATCCAGCTTCCCTACAGACAAGCTTGGGGTCTAGATAAATAACACCCTTCTTGAAGAATGATGTATAAATCTGTCTTTTCTGTCTTTTTGCTCTAATACTTCCAGATATCTAAACACCTTTTCTCTTTCTAAAGTAGGTTTTGTCTCTCTTTTTTTCTACCCTGTAGAGTTATTCTCCTGTCATTATACCTGACAAGATGCTCCCAGCTCCCTTGATTCAGGGCACATCTCCTCCAGAATGTGTCAGCAGCAGCAGCCGAGCATCTGTGTTTGACCCTCTGGCTCGTGTTGAGCTGTTTCCTTCACTCCACATCCCACCTTGTGCTCACTCCCATGTGTGCAGGAGCAGGATGCTCTGCAGTGCACACCAAAGGTCACCTCCACACAACTCAGATTTCACTGTCAGCCCAGTTTGATGATATCAGCATCTCCCAGACATGTAGAGTGGTTTTGATGGATACTGCACTCACACATTATAAGTTGCTGTTGGAACTTTAGGTTATGATTTGACTCTGAGAATTCTTGTAAAATCCTGGATGTACTGGAATTTGTTGGTTCACCTTAATCCATCTAAAAAGATCAACATTCTTATAAGACGTATTTTTCCTATGTCACTAATTACTGGAAAATATGGCAAGTTTGTTCTTAAAAAAGATCACAGAAAAGAAAATGTTGCAATTTTATTTATAGTGTGAATTTAGATATTTTAACAGCATTTTTGCTTATATATCAGTCTAAACCATAAATAGAAAAATAAAACCTGTTGATTTAAAAGTTTAATGTCAACACTAGTAAAATCTGTCAAATGAAGAGCTACATATTGCTTTCTTCTTTCTCAAGTAACTTTTTTGATGTCAAGGAAATTATTCACCTGACAGAAACTAAGAAAAATAATCAGTTGCAAGTATGTTTGAAATTTCAGGATAAAATATATTGGAATATACAGTAGGCTTCAGTGCTTTAAAAGAGCAATTTCTACCTCAAAATAGACACTTGAAATTTTTCTGCCTGTTCCTAAATAACATACTTTGTAAACATGAACCTTAGCCAAGTTCTCTGATTACAGCAGAAGTCTTCAGACTTACAAACAAGAGGATGGAGCTTTCAGTTTCCTCTTTCCTTCATTTCTTCCCATGATTTTGCCTCTATAATTCTACAAAAGAGGTTCCTGTTCACAACCTTCCTATAGAAAATGAGACTAAAATAAGTGAAAAATAGTCAGTTTCCTCATCTCAGTTCCACATCACTTCTAACTCACAAAGTAAAATGGACCCTGCTAATGAGAAAACACACCTGGGTGTGCAGTAGCCCAACCCTTGGCTGTGTTCTGAGGGAACAGTTCTGGCCAGCAGGAAACTAAAAATTCTCCTGTCTTCAAATTAACTGGACTTGAATGAATTTTCAGAGATGAAAAAGGCCACAAAGGTCGAAAGTGCACATTTCAATGTGCTCTTTGACATAGGAAGGTCAGTGGCATACTGGAATCCTTGTCACTATCAATATGAGAAGGAATCAATATGAAAATTACAGGGATGATTTTATTTTGAAGTATAGATTTCCAAAGGTTTTCTGCTGTAGATTTTATTACAGAATATTGCACATTCAGGTGCTTCAGTTATCCCAGTCATTTCCTGGTTTACTCATTCTTGCACAATAAGCAATTAAAATAATTACTGTATCTAATCCTTTAAACATATTTCATTTTTAACACAGATAATCAAAGATGCACCACATGCTCTTCTTTGGCCTCTCAGGCATTGGTATTCTTTTCTAAACCCTTTTTTAAGATGAGTTGCATTTCAGAAGACAGCAAAAAATGCGGCTTGAGATGCTGAACGTGACACAATGTTCAGCACTGATGTTTTTGCAAAGGAGAGAGCAGAGCTGAGGCTGCTCCCCTTTGTAGGATTGCCATTTCCAGTCTGTCTGCTGCCCTAAAATGACACATTTGAAACTGAAGAAGTTATCAAAAGTGTGTTGAGATTTTTTGAACATTGCTTAAAAATTGAATCTATCTCAATAGAAAACTTGCAGCCTATCCCAGTCACTGAAGGATCTGAAAATGTACAGATATTACTCACTGAAAACATAGGATGGAAATGTTGCAAACACAAAGGCATCTCAAGTTGGTCCTAGAGTTATCTGGTATTCTTATATTTCTTTTTAATTACATTGATGGTTGACCTACTACTGCTTTTAATATATGGAAAGTATTAGAAGTTTATTGATATCAGTTCCTGGTGCTTTCTTAATTTTCACATCCTCTGCAGCTGTGGTGCTTAGTTTCTGCCTTGTTTCCATGCTAAACCAAGTTACTGCTGAAGCTTGACTTTCTGGAATGATGCACCAAGCTCTGATTGACTTCAGTGAATTGTACAGGTTGACTGAATTACACAGTTCCTTAGGGAAGACACACACTGTGTTTCAACCTCATTTAAGGAAGATATTTTGGTTTTCACATTCTTTTTCAAAAATGAGTTGTTCTGTGAAACAAAACCCGTTCTCCAATGCCTCTGTGACCTTGTCTTTTTATCTTACATAATTCTCTGATGTCTAATAAATTGAAAGCTTCTGTTTAAACTTTTCACTGTGTCAGGCCCTCCTCTTTTCTGATGTTAGTGATCCTTTTGTGCTTGGGAATGAGTTTTCTTGAGTTTCAGCCTTTTGAAGGGGCATTCGAGAATTTTCTCTCCTACACCTGGCTAACTATTTTAGTAAATCATGAGGAAGTTATTAGCTTTAGGACTTAAATTGCTATTTGAAAACAGCTAAAAGGATCACAAGAAGACATCTAATGGACACACAAAGGCATTATGATGACATAAGCCTTCGTGATTTGAAAAAGTAGGTAGAAAATGCTTTTCAGAGGAGGAAAATTCGAAATGTCTGGTGTCTCAGACATCAACTGAGAATTTATCCACACAATAGTGATAATACCAGCCAAAGGGGGAAAACCAAGAATTATTTTAAAATAAGGAGTTGGGAAGTGACAGCAAATCTATAAACTATGATTTTACATATTAAAGTTCTCTGGAGCTGCATCTACTGTGTGGGTGGACTCTGTGGGGAAGTCTGTGAGTAGGAATTGTAGAGATCAAGTTTTTAGAGTTCTCTAAAAGTGCAGTGATTTTTACAGATGAGTACTTCTGAAAGTGCTTTGTAGGAAAAAGGAGTTGCATTAAAGAGACAAAAGTATGTGAGGTATATATTAATGTTTGTGCACAGAAAGAGAAAGTAATATACCTTGAGTGTTTGGGGACTTTTGATTCTGAAAGGGTCTGAATGCTGTTTTAAATCTTTAACAGCCTTTGGGGGAATTTCAGTGAAATAGCCTTTGCTTTCCATTGTGTGGTTAGCAGAAGGAGGAAAAAGATGAAAAAGATAAAGGAAATATGGAAAGTAGTTCAGCTCTAAAACGTTAGGCTTTTCTTCCATGTCTTCCTTTCTGGTAGTTTTCTCAGGTGGAGTAAGTACTGTTAACTGCATTTTAAAGGCAAAAAACCTGACTAACAGAGTAAATCAGCAGCAGAGCTGCTTGTATCTTGCTAGCTACATTATCAACTTTTAATTCATTTTAACCCTTGATTCACAACCATTATAGATTTACTAGAGCAAGCACTGACCATTTAATCTTTTGCTTCTTAATGTGTTTTCTGATTGTCCCAATTACTGTCTCAAATCAATGCTACTAAAATGATATTTAAAATTTTCTTGCACTAGTAATACTGAGTTTCGGAAGTAGCTTTTAAGAACATTAAAAATACTCAAGCAATGAATTGTCGTGATGTCCTAGGGAACAAAAGAAAAGACAAAATATTAGAGCAAGAACAAGCAAAAGAAAAAATATTATCAAGGTAAGGACTTTTTAGAAAGAATAACAATAAAGCAATTGTGGTGTCAGTATGAAGCCAGGAGACAGCCTGTGCTTCCATGGTATCAGCTCTGTGAACCAAATTGTCACAAGTATAGTGTATGTTCTGGTCATTCAGTCCAGAAAGTCTGCGAAGACATCAACTAAATAGTTATTTTGTGTTTGCTGGATCTGTGGGGCTTTTTAAATAAAAAGCCTAAATAATCCTTTGCTAATACCTCAGAGGCTCTAGAACAATTCCAAATTTACCGGGTTTTTAAGTATTTTGGGATTAATTTAGCTGAGCATTCAAGAGAGTCTTTTCAATCCTTAAATAATTCATGAGTAGTTATAAAATGTTAATTGATCCAGTTGAAAGCAGAAGAGGAAATATTCAAAATTATTCAGTAGATAACTCATTTCTGGGAGTACTGTTTTCCTTAAGGAAAAAAAAAAAGGAATTGCAGGTTACTGAAGTTGTAGTTCCAATACCCCTTGCAATGTCTCCGAGTTCATCTTGGGTACGTTCCAGACCCATAAGAAAAAAACATTCCATGTTTTGACAACACAGCTGTTGTCAATCTCAGTAACCCCTATTCTGCCTCAAATTGTTTTGTAGAAAAGGGAAGATAGCATTCATGAAGAGCAGATAAAACAGAATGAATTGTGGCACTGTTCAGAACAGCACCAGCAAACACAGGCTGTACAGTCAGTCCACATTTAACTTCTAATGTCAGCTCTTCACAGCTCTGGTTTATAAAGCTCTAACTGAATGAGCTGCTGCCTATTTGGAGTGGAGGAAGCTTTTTGCATAGGATGGAAAAGCTGCTGAATCCAAAAATACCCTTATAACCAGGCATTGCATCCCGCTAATTCAGAGTGAACTGCAGCAAGTTCCCAAACTTTTATCTGCAACCGTTGTTAATCAGGAGCTTTCTTAATTAAACACACACTCTTTTACTCATCCATAGAGAACCTTTGCAGGCACCAAGGCAGAATTTACTAAACTGCATCAGGGAGTAAAATGTTTGGCAGATGTTTTAAAAATAAAAATTTTGAATTGCTGGTGTGGGCAGTGAAAACAACAGTGCCTTCCAACAAAAGAGCCATTTTTTAAAAAATAATGAAAGTAAAAGTGAAGAATATGTTCTGTTGTATTACAGGCTGCCTTACATTCTTTAGAGACCTCAGAAGCCCTGGGAAAGTCCACTGCAAAAGGGCCAAACAGAAAAGAGAGGGGCTCAGAGAGAAGGACATAGGAAGATGTAAAACATAGATGGGAAATGGGCATTTGTCAGGTGAGTTGCTTGGCTCCTTATGACTGATTGGAATTGTAGGTAAGTACAGCAGCACCAAGCTTTCTGTAATTTCATGGGTACTCTTCAAAGAGCATCCCATTGAACCCAAGAAGAAAACCCTGCCTGGTTTGAGGGCTGCCTTTCATGCTGCCTGCAATACATGTAGTGCACAATCGTATATTCACTAATAAGAGTAATTTAGTGGTCTTTCCTCCTTTCCTTTCAAATGTAGCTGAATGACTGTATTTTTCACAAAATCCCTCCAAGGATCTCTGGCAATGACTGTAACCTTTTCTAGCTAGCACCTCCGCTGCTGATTGTCTTTTTCTCCAATAATTCTAGCTAAGAACACTGGCAGTGTCTGTTAGACACAACTGCAGCCAACTGAAATAACTCTTCCCATTTGGCCAGTGGGCATGTTTTGGTTGTGTTTCGCGTAGTCTCTTATTTTGCAGTCTGGTGACATATTGCAGGGGTCAGCACGAGGAAAAACAGACATAGATCTTTCACATTTAGTCTTATCAAGTGCTCAGTTTTTCGCAACCTCTTCTCAAGAAAACTATTCCACTTGGCAGCTTTGTTTGGTTTGCTCCATGTTATGAATGGCAATAGCCACAGCACCACTCCTACTTTGAAATTCCTTGGAGTGCTTATTGTTTCATGTTACAGGGCTTGCAGGGCTCATTATGTGTAAGCGCAGTACTAAATGCTACAAGGTGACAATTTGCACCTCAGGTCTTTCTCTCTGGGAGCAGAAAGGTTTTGAACAGCCAAATGTCACGGTTGTATTGAGTTGCAAGTGTGGGAGGATGATGGAGGTTTCTGCTCTAGCAGACCTCCAGTGTCATGTGGCATTTAGCACTACAGTCTTTTTTAAGCCTTCCACTAGTTGCTTTCTCCATATTTGCATAAACGCTTCAAAATTGTGAAACAGACCTGTTTGCCTTGTTTCTCTCCACATTTCTCCATTTATCAGGGTGTCCTTTCTCTATCATTGTTTTGGCCTTTACAATTTTTGATTTTCATGTCTAAGTTAATCAAAATCCCTGAAAACCATTCAAGAGCACTATTACATCAGTTTTTATTTTAGGTAAATTATCATTGTTAATTTGAGATGAAGTTACATGCTCCTGAATAACTTCCATTTTTTCAGGAGTGTGTTAGGAGACAGTCCAAGAGGTCAGTGCAGCCTTCATCTTTAGGCAGCCCTACACTGCTCTCCATCCCACTAATTCCCATTCTCTTCCACACAGAAACAAACTCATTACTCTGCTGGACCTGCCTCTGCCCTCTCAGAGGAATTAATTGCAGGCAGTGGGTCAGTGTCATGTGCAGTTAAATAGTCAGTAACAGGAGAAAGGGAACTGCTTGATAAGGATCCTGCATTACTGAGAGTGATGAATGCCTACGTGATTTACATGGAGATATGACAACATCTTGCCTTTACACCTGTAGGCTCTGTGGAAAACAAATGAACCCATCCCTTTTCCTCATGTTATTGATTTATGTATTTGTGACAGTTTTGTGCCTTTCCTCTGAAACTTGCTAGTCTCAAATATTTTTTGTAGAAGATTAAGGAGTTTGCTGATAATTTGCTATTATGAAGTGACAGAGTGGATCCCCTTCTCATAGAGGAATGCTTTTATGGTTCTAGCTTTCAGGGCAGGGCTATGCAATCTGAGTTTAATGCTGAAGTAATTCCAAAGAACATACTACTAAATAAAGTCCCTCACAGTTTATGGGAATAATGGGGATAATATGTGGCAGCCAGGATCAAGCATAACACTGAAGTAGCAAGGCAAGGATATCGGGAACCCAAAGAAATGTTAACACCAAACCATTCATTAACAATTCTTCTTGTTAGGTGCAATCAGTGTGCCATTTAATTCACCCACTGTTTTTCTGTACTGTGTTTGGAGGGTCTACCCTGACAGATAATTTTAGACTAATCTCACAGACTGGTCTCTTCATAAAACAAACTGTCTAGACAATAATATACATCAGCTTTAGCTGGACTCCTGCGTTAGGTTAACCAGAGACTTTGGGGATTAATAACAGAATTTGTGAGATGGATGCAGAGCTCACCAAGCTCTGCATCAAATGGAAAACCTAAGGCTGAGCTCCAGGACTTCTTTACGGATCAGCATGGGAACTACCAGTCAGAATAAATGAGCATTTTTCTATGACAGAATTATGTTGTTAAAAATCTAAAAATGAATGCCAAATATCTGTTCACCTCAAAATTGTCTCTGGTTTCAGAGTGGATTTTCATTCATCCTCTCTGTTCCATATGTTATGATACATATACAAATTTATTTATCTGTCAGCTTTCTGGTTTTTTTTTTTTTTTTTACATCAACATATACAA